>PVIH01003008.1:0-27112 GCA_004025045.1 Sigmodon hispidus
AAAAAAAAAAAAAAAAAAAAAAAAAAAAAAAAAAAAAAAAAAAAAAAAAAAGAAATAGAAGATCTGAAGAAAAGAGCTGGAACTACAGATACAATTATATCCAACAGAATCCATCAGATGGAAGAGAGAATCTCTGGAGTGGAAGACTCATTCAGAGAAAATCCTAAATCCAAAAAAGCCGGGATCATAGGACTGCCTGCTGCCTGCCCAGGGAAGGGATGGGGTGTTGTGGAGAAGAAAGAATGATTTGATGTAGCGTGAGGGGAAAGGGACCTTGAATAAGGATATACAAGGATAGGAAGTGTGACTTCTTTGTAAATGATGATAATAATAATAATAATAATAATAATAATAATAATAAAGCCATAAAACAAAATGTTCAGGAAATCTGGGACAAGCATGGAAAGACCTAACCTGAGAAAAATGGGAATAGAAAAAAGAGAAGAATGTCAGCTCAAAGGCACAGATAAGGTTTAGAGTAAATCATAGAAGAAAGCTTTCCTAACTTAAAGAAGGAAATGCCTGTAAAGATACAAGAAGCTTACAGAAAACAAAATAGATATGATCCCAAAATAGTCCACTCGTCATGTAATAATCAAGCCACAAAACATACAGAACAACAACAAAAAAATTAATGAACTGCAAAAAGAGGACTCACTTATAAAGAGAGACCCATCAGATTAACTCCTGAATATTCAATGGGAATGGTTAAATCAAGAAGGGTTAGGTCAGAAGTTATACAAACACTACATGACCATGACTGCCAACCTAGACTACTATACCAAGCAAAAATATCAATCACCACAGACAGAGTAAAGAAGATAGTTCATGACAAAGTCATACTGAAACAATGCCTTTCTACCAAGACCAGCCCTCCAGAAATCATTAGAGGGAAAACTCTAACCTAAGAATCTCAGATACACACATGAAACCATAAACATTCAATAAACCCACAGAAGAAAACCCCAGAGAAAGGAAATACATACAGGCTACCACCAAAAATAGTAGGAAACATCAATCTTTGGTCAATAATGTCCCTTAATATCAATGGACTCAACTCACCTATAAAAAGACACACACTAGCAAAATAGATACAAAAACTGAAGCCATCTTTCAGCTGCATTCAAGAAACACACCTCAACCTTAAAGACAGACGCAGGCTAAGAGTAAAGGGTTGGGAAAAGATTTTCCAATCCAAAGACCCTAAGAAATAAGCTGGGGTTGACATCCTAATATCTAACAGAGTAGACTTTAAGCTAAAAGCAATTAAAAGGGACAAAGATGGACATTACTTATTCATCGCAGGAAAAATTGGTCAAGAGGAGATTTCAATCCTGAATATTTATGCCCCTAATATGAGGGCTCCTACCTATGTAAAAGAAACACTGCTAAAGCTCAAATCCTACTTCAATACCCCACTTTCACCCCTAGATAGGTCAAACAGTGAGAGACTCAACAGAGAAATAAGGAATCTAATAGAAGTTATGATGCAAATGGATTTAATAGATATTTACAGAAACTTCCATCCAAATGCAAAGGAATATACATATTTCTCAGCACCACATGGAACCTTCTCTAAATTTGACCATATAATTGGTCATAAAGCAAATATGAGTAGATACAACAAAATGAAAATAATCCCTTGTATCATATCAGACCAGCAGGGCCTAAATTTAGAGTTCAACAGAATCAAAATTCACAGAAAGCCTACCAAATAATAGAAACTAAATATCACTCAGCTGAACCACATCTGAGTCAAGGAAGAAACTAAGAAAAAATCAAAGTCTTCCTAGAATTTAATGAAAATGAATCCGCTCAAATGTGAGAAACAATGAAAGCAGTGTTAAGAAAAAAATTCATTACACTGGATGCCTATATGAAAAGCCTAGAGAAGTATCAAAGTAGAGAACTAACAATACAACTGAAAGCCTTAGAACAATTAGGAGCAAACTCTCAAAGAAGGAGTAGACAGCAGGAAATAAAAAACTTAGAGCTTAAATCAATACAATTGAAATAAAAAGAACAATACAAAGAATCAATGAATCAAAGAGTTGGTTCTTTGAGAAAGTCAGAAAGATAGATAAGCCCTTATTCAAACCAATCAAAAAACAGAGAGAGAGAGTATTCAAATCAACAAAATCAGAAATGAAAAGGGGAATACAAAAACAGACTTCCAAGAAATACAGAGAGTTATCAGGTCATACTTTGAAAATCTATATTCCACAAAAATGGAAAACCTGGAAGAAATGGACAGCTTTTTGGACAGGCACGATTTAGCAAAATTAAATGAAGACCAGATTAATTACCTAAACAGACCTATAACACTAAAGGAAATTAAAGCGGTCATTAAAAGTCTCCCAAGTAAAGAAAGCCCAGGTCCAGTTGGTTTCAGTGCAGAACTCTACCAGACATTCAAACAAGAATTAATATCCTTACTCATCAAACTATTTCACACAGTGTATACTGAAGGAATTTTGTCAAATTCCTTTTATGAGGGCACAATTACCCTAATAGCCAAACCACTCAAAGCCACAACTAAGAAGGAGAATTACAGACCAATTTCCCTCATGAATATTGATGCTAAAATTCTCAACAAAATTGTGGCAAACCATGTACAACAATATATAAAAACTATTATCTACTTTGACCAAGTAGGCTTCATTCGACAAATGCAGGGATGGTTGCACATACGAAAAACCATAAGCGTCATCCATCTTATCAACAAACTAAAGGAAAAAAAGGGACATGATAATATCCTTAGATGCTGAAAAAGCCTTTGACAAAATCCAACAATCCTTTATAATAAAAGCATTGCAGAGATCAGGAATAAAGGGAAAATAACTAAATATAATAAAGGCGATTCACAACAATCTGACAGCAAACATCAAACTTAATGGAGATAAACTCAAAGCATTCCCAGTAAAATCAGGAACTAGACAAGGAGGTGCTCTCTCCCCTTGTCTATGCAATATAGTTCTTGAAGTTTTAGGTAGAGCAATAAGAGAAAGAAAGGAGATTATGTGGATACAACTTGGAAAAGAAAAATTGAAGCTATCTCTATTTGCAGATGATATGATTGTATACAAAAGTGACCCACAAAATTCTACCAGGAAACTCCTATAGTTGATAAACACCTTCAGCACTGTAGCAGGATACAAGATTAACTCAAAGAAATCAGTAGCCCCCCTATACACTAAAGATAAAAGGGCTCAAAAAATTAAGAGAAACATAAACCTTTATAATAGCTGCAAATAGCATTAAATACCTTGGAGTAACTATAACCAATGAAGATTAGTAAAATCTTACAAATCTATTAGTAAAACAATTTTAAATCATTGAAGAACGAAATTGAAGAGGATATTAGAAAATGGAATGCTCTCCCATGTTCCTGGATAGGTAGAATCAACATAGTAAAAATGACAATTCTACCAAAAGCAATCTACAGATACATTGAACTGCCCATCAAAATTGTAACCAAATATTTTCTGGACCTTGAATCAAATTGAGAATCCAGGCATTAACCCAAAAATCTATGAACATATAATCTTCGGCAAAGAGGAATAAAATATACAATGGAAAAAAATAGTATGTATAACAAGTGGTTTTGCCATAGCTGGTTGGTATTGTGTAGAAAACTGCAAATAGATACAAGCATGTCACCCTGCACAAAACTCAAATCCAAGTGGATCACAGACCTCAGCATAAACCCAGCCACTCTAAACTTGATAGAAAAGAACGTGGGAAATAACCTCCAAGGAACTGGCACAGGTGACCACTTCCTAAATATAACACCATTGGCCCATACACTAAGAACAACAATCAATAGGTGGGACATCTTGAAACTGAGAAGCTTCTGAAAAGCCAAGTATATTGTAAATAGGAGAAGACGACAGCCTACAGAATGGGAAAAGATTTTTACCAACCCTACAAGTGATAGAGGACAGATCTCTAAAATATATAAAGAACCCAAGAAACTAGAGCACATAACCTTGAATTACCCAATCAAAAAATGGATTTCAGAACTAAAAAGGGAATTTTCAGCCGAAGAATTACAAATGGCTGAAACATACTTGAAAAAGTGCTCATCATCTTTAGCCATCAGAGAAATGAAAATCAAAACAACTTTGAGATACCATCTGACACCTGTCAGATTGGCTAAGATAAAAGAAACAAGTGACAGCCTTTGCTGGAGAGGTTGCAGAGCAAGGGGAACACTTCTCTCTTGTTGGTGGGAATGTAGGCTTGTTCAGCCACTTTGGAATGCAGTATGATAGTTTCTCAGAAAATCAGTAATCAATCTCCCCAATGATCCAGCAATACCAATTCTGGGTGTTTACCCTAAAGAAGCACATTCGCACTCCAAAGGCTCTACTACATTCATAGCAGCCTTATTCATAATAGCAAGATCCTGGAAACAACCTAGATGCCCCTCACCTGAATAATGGATTAATAAACTGTAGTACACCTACACAATGGAATACTACTCAGTAATTAAAAAAAAATGATATCCTAAAATTTTCAGGCAAATGGATGGATTCGGAGAATATCCTCCTGAGCCAGGTATCACAAACCCAGAAAGATAAGCAGGGGATGTACTCACTCGTTAGTGGACTCTTAAACAAAAAAAGCAAAAAGCAAAGCATGTCCAAGCTGCAAAACACAACCGTTGAACAGCTTGGCATCTGGACTACCTTGGACTGGCACCTTGGGTGCCACTCCTTCTAGAGGAACACCTGACTCCGTCTTGATGTTGGGGTGAGGAAACTAGATCTGCCAGGAGTGCATGCTGAACTAAGCCATATTGGGTCCTTTGGACCTTCTGTCCTTGCTTGGGAGGAGATGGGGAGTTGTGGAGAAGAGAGAGTGACTGGAGGAAGTAGGACGGTGAAGGGACCTTGAATAAGGATTTACATGAACAGAAAATGTGACTTTATCAATAATAAAAAAATCAAAAAAAAAAAAAAAAAGAAAAGGAGCACAGAGAGTCCACCTGTAAACTCTTATAGACAGTAAATATTTTCACCATGTAGAAGATCACAAAATTGCCTTACTAGTCAAGAGTTTACCTGTATACCAAATTCAGACAGGCTGAAAAATTCATTAGGAAAAGAACTTTATTTGCAATAATCACATACTAAAAACAAATCAAACCAAAAAAATTCAACAAGGATATAAACACATTTTTCAGTGATAACTTATGCCACTGAAGACTGAAAATGAAGATGATAGAAGAATAGGAAAAGACAGTTCATGTGGATGAGTTGGCAGTAACAGTATTGTAAAAATAGATGTCCTAATAAAACAATCTACAGACTCAATGAATTTCCCAGCAAATTTCTGATACAATTTTTTCAGAAAATTTTAAAAATCTTAAAAATTATATGAATCCTCAAAAGACCCCAGAGAGGCAAAATAATCCAATACAATAATAACTGTGGTAGTTTGAATAATAATGTCTCCCTAGTCACATAGAATGGGTCACTTTTAAGAGGTGTGACCAGTACCAGTGTCTATTTCTTCCTCCTTCCTGTTCATCTAGATATAGAAGTTTCAGCTACCACTAGAGCACCATGTCTACCAATAAGTTGGTACCAGATACTGGGTTATTGCTGTGATATGCCAGAACATGCTTTTGTTTGTAAGAATATAGAATGCTTTGGCACTTTGGATGAGAAAGGAAATGGAACTTTTTATGTATGGCTTAATAGACCACACTAGTAAGAGCAGTGAAAACAGTGTTTCTGAGGGCTAATTTTAACTATGTGGGCATGACTTAAGAGATCTAAAAAAGAATAATGTTAGTATGTGGCCTAGAGGCCAAATCTCCCTCCATGACTAAGAAAAGCCACTGAGGACAGCCATATGTTCTTGATTGAAGTCCTGTAGAGGTCACTGTGTCAAGCTGTGAAGTTGGAGACTAAATTTCCTTGTACACTCCAAAATTTGGAGATACCAGTAATGGGATAATTGCCTAGAGAGACTGCTAACATAGAACAGTAAAGCTCAAAAGAAAGAAGTATGTTGCAGTCAACAGAGCTAAAAGGAGTTGCAGATCTGAAGACGTCTTTGATATCAGACATGAAGATGTAAATGTTGGAGATGGTTCATTTTGTCTTGATTAAATCCAGTGTTTCATCACTATGCTCCCCTTCATCTCTTTTGAAATGGATATATATATATATATACATATATATATATGTATGTAAGTATGTACAATTATCTGGTGGAAATATGTGATCTACTTTTTGGTTTCAAAGAATTACAGTTAAAAAAATGCCCTGTGTCTCAGAAGAGATTTTAAATTTTGAAGTTTTAAAGGGTTGAGATTGTGATAGACAATGGATGGAAACTTTGGAAATTGGATTGCATTTTTACATTCTTATATGACTACACCAAGCCTGTGGGGCCAGAGATTGAATTGTTTTAAAAATGACCTCCATTGGCTCATAGGGAGTGGCATTATTAGAAGGTGTGGACTTATTGGAATAGGTTTAGCATTGTTGGAGAAAATGTGTCACTGAGGGTAGGTTTTGGGAGTTTTCAAATGCTGAAGCCAGAATCAGTATCTCCTTCTTCATGCTCCCTGCTGATCTAAATTTAAAAGTCTCACATACCTTTCTACCACCCTATCTGCCTACATGCTCACATGCTTCTTTCCATGACAATAATAGACTAAATCCCTGAACCATAAATCAGGACCAATTTAATGCTGTTCTTTATATGAATTGCTATGCTCATGGCATCTCCTCATGGCAATAAAACTCTAACTGATATAACAATATTACTGGAGGTGTAATCAATACAGATATAAACTCATACTACAGAGATATAGTAGTGAAAGTATCATTGTACTTTCACAATAACAGACACTTTGGTAAATTACATAGATAGAAGACACTAAAGTAAATCCATGTATCTGCCGCCACCTGATATTTTATAAGAATGCTCAAAATATACATTGGAGAAAAGATAGCATCATTAAAAACCAGTTCTATGAAACTGGATATTTATATGTAGAATTAAACTTGCTTTTTCTTTCACTACTTACAAAGCAAGTTCCAAATGAATCAAAATCACAATGATGGACCTAAAATTCATAAATGTATAGAAGAAACTGAATGGAATATCCTTCAGGAAATAAGTTCAGATAAGAAATATTTAATTAGAATCCTGGTTACCTGGGAAATAGGCTCAAACATTATCAAACAGGACTTTATGAAAAAATTTGCTTTCATACAACTAAAGAAACTAATAACTGACCAAAGAGACAGCCTGTAGAATGGGAAAAAAATAACTTTTTCAGCTATATAACTGATAAATGATTAGTATTATAGTATATAGAGACAAATTTAAATGCTAAATGAAAGGAAAACAAACAACCCAATTAAAAAGTTAACCTACAGAGACAATATCAGAAGAGGAAATATCTGTGAGAGTATCTGAAAGATCTGAGAAGTATTTTAAAAACTATTCATTATCCACATCTATCAGGTAAATGAAAATTAAAACTACTTTGAGATTTTATCTTTATCCCAGAAAAATGTCTAAGATAAAAAGAATGAAAAATATTTTTAAAGCTATAGGGAATAGTAAATGGATGGTTAAAATGATAATTGTCCCACATGGACTTAGGCATTTAAACACTTTGTGTATGGCTAGGAGGTTTTGTGCAGGAGATATTATGATACCTTTAGAATGTGTAGTCTTGTTAGAGGATGGATATCACTTGAGTAAGGGCTTTTAGATTTTATAGCCTTTTCTCATTTCCATTCTCATGCCCTTAGTCATGGTATTTTTATTACAGTAACAGAAAAGTAACTAACAAACTCAATGTCATCCCAGGTGAGGCCATAAATAAACAAATAAACAAACAAAGATACAGAAGTCAAACATGGAAGGCTTTGTGTTTGATAACAAAACTTGTGATACTAAGTCAGAATGAAGGCTCTGACTTTGAGAGCATCCTTTGCTACTGAGTAAAACCTATCTCAAACAACAATAGAATAGACAAAAAAGTATTGCTTCAAAAATTTTGGTATTATGGAGGCTACATGCCTTCCTATGCTCATAGGTTCTCTTTTAAAATTATATATATTCATTATTAGTTATAATTTATTCACTCAGTTTTAATTTATGGAGACAATTTTTCATTCTATTTTTGCAACTGTTTCAAAGTAAAGAATTATAAGTTTTATTTTATTACTTACTGTATTTTGAAAAAGTAAATTATCATCAAGAGAATACATTTATTCTTTATTTTTCAAAAGACATTTGTAATATTGATAATTTTAATATTATATAATGTCTAAATTTACTGGCCAAAATTAGAATTTTTGATTGATTATGAAATATACATTTATATTTGACATCTTGTTAAGTGTTATCTAAAATAGGTTATGTATGCTCTTATATTTTATTATAATTTAGTTTCCTCCAGTACTACATTCATCCATTAAATAGTTATTTTGAAATTGTTTTTCTAGTTGATATACCTCAAAGGAAAATAAGAGAATTTTGTTTCTTACAAAATGAGCTATGAATCAGTATCACAAATATAGTGATATGGAAGAAATATTTTTTTCCTTAAAATAAATAGCTTGTAATGTAGTGTAATGTACTATACTGAGTATTGTAGGCCTCTGAGTCTATCACTACATTTCTAACCTTTCTTCCTCTAATATATTTTTCCATCACTACACAGTTGTTAGGATTCAAAATGTTATATTGCATTGTATATGTAGATATAGTTTTCTTTTACTTTTGAAAATATAAATGTACAAATAAGACAGAGTGAGAAATAGTCACTCAATAATTAGCAATTATAAATATTCTTAGATAAAATCATATTCAGTATGCATGGTTCTGAGGAAAGAACCAGCCTTTTTCTTTTGGGCCACCAACGAACTCCCAAATCATGCCTGTGGATATATGTTAAATATTTAATAAATCCTGGGATATCAGAGAGAACACACAGTAAAATCCTAGTCAGACAGCTCAGGAAATTCTTGATCCTTGAATACAAGAATAAATAGCTGAGTCAATCACAAACACCTTGAATACAAAGATATACAGCTGAGAAAGTCACAAACAACTTTAATCCCAGCACAGGGAAAGGTGGGAGTGTTAACCAACATCCTTTATTCCATATCTCCAGTTACAGAACTTCTGTTTCTATCAGTTCAAGGCAATATGCATTTAATCCTAATCTGGATGGGATAGGGTATACAAGGGCTCATAAAAACCAGGCAGAAAGATAAGCAACTGGCAGAAGTACCAGGAGTAAGGCTGAGGAAGTTGTAAGACAGCTGGGTGAGAATTGACTGCGCTGCTTCCTCTGATATTTCAGCCTTTCCCTGATATCTGAGTCACATTCATGCTACTACACTTGCCACAGAGAATTATTATTAGTTATGAATATTCAGCCTTAGATTATGCTCACTTTTGGCTAGTCTTTTTTCTTTACCTTAATTTAACCCCTCTCTATTCATCTTTTTGCTTTTATATATCTATATTCTTACTTTTACTGCATTGCTATGTCTGGCTGGCAGGTGTCTGACTTTCTTCTGGCTCTGGACATGTCCCTTTTTCTGTCCACCTCCTTTTCTCTCATTTGTAGTAGTATATTTCTGGCTGATTGGCCTAGCCTCAAAGTTCTGACCCACAGAGCTGCAGACCTACAGGCCCACAGACCCATAGAGACACAGAGAGGTTTCTTTTAATTTCATGCTGATCAGCCTAAGGTCCACGCATATAACTTTCTAACTCTTTACTCTCAAACTAATCTATAATTCTTATTTTGTTCAGCCATGTGGCTTGGCACCTTTTCTCAGAACAGCATTTCAACTTCTCTCCTCTGAGTCTGTCTGTGGCACCTCAACTCACTGGTAAATCTCTGGCATCTCTGTTCTGCTCTGCCTGTGCCAAGAGCTTTCTAGTAGCCCCACCCACACTTCCTTTCTGCATGTGGCCAATGAGCAATTTTATTAAACTAGTAGGTGCTACAATTATTTTTAATGTAATAACATAATCTAGTACACTCATTCTTTTTTTTCTTCTTTTCTCCAGTGTATATTTTCCCTCCTATTTATTCTCTCTCCCTGCCAGTCTTGCCTATTCTTTGGATATTCAGTTTTTTAATAGATCAATCAGATGCCTCAGGCTGGCAAGGTAAAATAAATGGAACACATTTTTACATAATTTAACACAATCCTTACATTGTTCATAAACAAATGCAGCACAAATTTAGAGTTAAAGTAATATTCTTGATCATAAACAACTGTATCTAGATAAATAATGTTCCACAACAAGAGATATATGTATCAATTGTAAAAATAAATCAGAATCACAAACTTTACTCTTAAAAAGATGCAGGAATGCAGTAAACAGTTATTTTTGTCCATATGTTGATTTTTGATAACTATAAAATACTATCTGGCTTGGTGGCTCTGGCCTACCCATACAACTCATCCACTTTGCAGTTGCTTCCTGATCAATTTTCTTTTAGATCATTTGACTCTCAGTATCTATACAACATTTGTAGTTTCTTATGCTATATCTCATATGATGCAAGTACATGTACCTAGTCCTCTCAGTCCTCTCAACTGGCTTTATCAGAATCTTCTGGTTTTCATTCAGTTTATTCACAGGCACTTACTTTCCTAATTCTAAACCAAAGGGATAAAATCTAATTTATTTGACTCATCTTTGAATGTTGGCATTTAGGAGGTTAACAAGGTAAGTATGTATTCTCTCCTCATCATTTATGTAGCCCATATCTTGGCCAAGTGAAATATAGGTAATTATTTCATGGTAAAAGCTTATTGTATTAAATATTAAGAGAAGTAAATGATAATAATTCTCAGCCAGTCTTATTTATCTTCAATTATTGTTCTATAGATAGAATCTGAGTTGTCTAATCTTATATGTCCCCAATAGGCTTATGTATTTACTGCTTGTTTCCCACCTAGTAATACCATTGTTGAATGACTTTGAGCCTTTACAAGTCAGGTATAAATGGTAAAATTATATATATCTGCTTGCAGCAACACTTTAGAGGTGGTAGTGTAGCCCCTAATTTTAGTTTTATTTCCTCTCTTGTTTCTCTGTGAAGTAAATAGCTATTGTTTTCTGAATGCTTTTTGTAATGCCTGAATCTCAATCACCCAGAGAGACCACCAGAGACAGAGGTATCTTAAAAGCAACAGCAAGGTTTATTGTCAATGTAATACAAGCCTGAGCAGGAAGCTTGTTCTGCACACTGCACCCCATGAGTACAGTGCAGGGAAGAACTGAGCACCCCAAGTTGCACAAGCTTTTTATAGACAAAGACCATGAGGCAGGATTACTCAGGGTCAAGGTCACAGCTGTGCTGTGAATGAACTCATGCTTAGGGACTCTTTACTGTTTAACATTCCTGAAGCCCACCTGGATGGTGTGGCTGGCAAGTTTATTACTGTCAAAGGGTTAGATCATCCAGGTGTCCTTAGTGCTTAGCTCATTCTCTCCTAGAACCGGGCAAGCCCCTGACAGAAAAGTAAAACTGAACACTATTTTATCTTCATGGCTACTAGAGATTTCTTGAACTAAGTTTACTCTTTACTTTTGTCACCACACACCTGATAACCAATTTAACCACACTGAACCATGTAACCACAGTCAACCCAGTGACACTGAAAGCTGAAAAATGATACTAATTTTTCCTTTTGTCAGGCTTCTTCTGAAAGCCATCCAAATGCAACTAACACAAATTTCATAGGCTTGATTAACACTGAGTGAACTTTCTATGTATTCTATTATTTTAAATACCTTGTATGTTCCATATCTTCTTCTGAAAATTAAGCCAATATATTTATTTTTCTGTTCAGCAGAATCAGCCTACCATAATATCTCCTCCCTAAGCAGCAAAATGGGTGAAAGCATATTTTTCAATACAAAACACGTAAATATCTATTTTAAAATTCCATTCCTAATAGCTAAAGTTCATCTTGTTTTACAGTATTCATTCATTCAATAACATTAACTTTGAGGAGTGTTGAAAAGCATGTGAAGTTGATAAGTCTCCTTCATGTCATATCATTACTCTTGGCTAAAATAGAGATTCTCCCACATTTCCATTTCTGTGAATATGGAATTATCATAGATTCTTATGACTAGAAGAAACTTTTGAGAGCTTACAATATCTGTTATAACATGGTATGAAAATGGTGAGCATATAAGATCTCAAAGAAAGCTAGTATAGATTTAATAAAAACTTAAATTATATTTTTGGTAAATCAATATATGCTGTATGTAAACATGTTTATTTTGCTGTGAAGTCTAGCCATTTCAAAGAAGCTAATAGTAAACCAGCATATGTGGCTTTATTTAAGAATTAAGAATAATTCAGTTCAGAAAACCCTATTGTAAAATGGTAAATAATTTAGAACTCTTAATCAGGGTAGGATTTAGAAACAGCATTAAAGATCTCTACAATAGTCTGTTGTTTTCATTATTTTTCATAGTTTGAGTCCTAAGTAATAATTCTAAAATTGCATGTAGGTGTCTGGAATAAATTAATTTCTATTTTCGATGAATATATTTTTTTCTGATTTATTATGCGCTTCTTCCCTAATACTACCTTTCTGGAATAGAAAAGCTTAAAAAATCATGGGATTTTATGGGGGTTGACCACAAATATTTTCATTACTATGCCAGAATTCCAAATTTAGCTATCATGAAATAAGAGTAAATGCACATGAGATAAGCAGTTTTCCCTGTGTGTTTAAGGTTTGAGTTTTAATTATTTCAGCATTCACCTATAAGAAGGTAATATATCCAGAACAGAGTCAAGATTTCTTTGTTTCTTCTCATTGGCATCTATAGCCAGTATGACCAGCAGCTAATTCTTTGCTCATCACTGCACACTCTATATTTTGAAAATTGTAAAAACATTAGCTACAAGACTCCTGAGGGTATTATGTTCAGTGGGCAAATGGTCTTTGGACTATAATGGACAGTTTATGTAAGATTTACAGTACTGCATTTCAGAGTACAGGATTAGGAGACATAACACTGTACTGGGTATATGAACAGAATTCAACTCAGTATCTTTTAACTTTTTTAAATTTTCTGAAAACTTTATTTTATGAACTTGAGTATTGAAATGTATGTATATTATGTGTTCTAGATACATGCCTGCTATAGGTAGAAAACCCCTTATAAACTGTAGAATACCCTCTTCTGCAAACCAACAAATACTGTCACATATTTATGAATGTAAAATAGGAGATCACACCTTTACAGCAGTTTTTAAGCTAAACTAAGGTATTGTTGATGGGCACTATTCTGATATGATGACTATTACCATAAGAAGAAGCTTTTAGATATCTCCATAGAAGAAGACAATATCAAAGGAAGAAATCACCCACTTACCAGCCAAGAACATCCACTCAATAACTCTTTTTTTTTCTCTTTTGTAATTTTAATTGAAGCACTGCTAATCACTTAAGTCTTTTAAAGCACCAAATTTTAATATCTAAGTCAATTTGGGGATGGGGGAGCAACACTATCAGGAACTTCTTTCCAGAACAAAACAATGATGTTCATTCTTCCTCATGTCCAAATTAAAACAAAAACCCAAACCCCACACAGATTAAAAAAGGTACTAAAATCACATTCTAGGGGTCAGTGCATTCTGTAGTCTTTGCTGGGCTGTCTAATTTTCCTTCAGCTGACTTTCGAAAATTAACACCCTAATTCATCAAAATATACATTTTTTTCCATTTGCTTTTTTAAATTAAAAATAATAATTTAAAAAACACTTGAAGAAATTAATGACCATATGCCCAACTCAGTTGATGGCATATAGGGCATATGGAAGTCAGAAAGGTGGCTTGCAGCACAGGACATTCAGGGGATGCTCATCTTTAAGGCTTAGCTTTCTTCCAAACAGTGTAAAATACCCACAATTCCAAGTATGTGGTATCAGATGTTCAGATTCCTGAGGAAAAAAAATGAAGTTCTAATATTTATACTATTTAAACCTTGGTACTTTATTATCATAACATCAGTAGAGTAGTAGAATAGGCCCTGAGAAATGCAACATAGCTAAAAATCTTTTTTAAAAAGGCCTTAACATGCCCAATCTGCAAACAACAACCATTGAACAGCTTGGGATCAGAAACACCTTGGACTGACACCTTGGATCCCACTCCCCCTAGAGGAACACCTAACTCAGTCTTGATGTTGGTGAGAGAAAATTGGATTTGCAAGGAGTGGAGACTGAACGAAGCAATATTGGGACCTTGGGACATTAGGAACACCTGTCCATGGTGGGGATGTGGAGATGTGGAGAAGAAAGAATGACCTGATGTGGTGGGAGGGGAAACAGACCTCGATTAAGGATATACAAGGATAGAAAATGTGACTTCTTTATTCATAATAAAAATAAATAAACAATTTAACCTTAAAAAAGGCCTTAAACTAACTATTCTGAATATGATAGAGGTCTTTGAAGAGAAAATAAGCAAAGTAATAAAAAAAACTGTGAAAAGAAAAACAAAGGTTGGAAGGCAATTAATAAAACATTTCAAAAACTTAAAGAAGAAAGAAAATCAATAAAACTGAAGGAAGTCTGGAAATTGAGTTTAGGAACTCAAACAGAAACATCAGAAGTAAGACTTACCAACAGAACTCAAGAGATAAAAGAGAAATTAACACATTAAACACAATAAAAAATGAATAACTTGGTCAAAGAAAATGTTAAATCCAAATAAGCCCATGCACAAAGCATCCAGAAAATTTGCAACACCATAAAATGACGAAATTTACAAATACAAAGGAACTTTGGGTGACTGTCCAGGCAGACAGGTGTCATCTCTGTCAATTTCTAGAATTTGGAAGTTGCTTGCAATTTCTGTTTATTTGGATAATATTATATCCTTCTGTGGTCTTTGATGTGGTTGAAGATTTAATAGTTATAGGTACAGTTCTTTTTAGTTTAAAAGATATATTAGATATGAAACTTTAGACTCACAATGGTAAGGTAGATAATGGAATATTCTCTTTAATTTTGTGAATACAAATAGACTGGATATTGTGACTGTAATTCCTACTTGAGAGCTCTTCTGTTGTAATTTTGCTATATGGAAATTGAAACCTTCCTTTTTAATTAAACAGAAAAGAGGAAATGTGGTGGAAATGTTCTCTGTATGATATAAATAAAGTAACTGGTTTGGTCTATGTAGAGCACCTTAGAAGTGGGTGGAGAAACAAAGGACATGCAGGTAGGAGAATAGTGGAGTTAGACAGTCTCCATCTGACCGCTGAAGAAGACAGACATGTAAGAAATACAGATGAGCCATCGGCCTAGCCACGTGGCAGACAGATTAATGGAAATGGGTTGATTTAAGATGAAAGAGCTAGCTAGTAATGTCCATAAATAAATAAAAATAGAGGAAAAAGAAGAAACCTATGAAAAAGGGCACAGAAAATAGTAATAGTAAAAAAAAAATAATAATAGAAGGTAATTTCCCTAATCTAAAAAAGATGTCTACAAAGGTGCAAGGAACATACAAACAAACAAACAGAAAAGAGAATGGGCAAAAAAAAGAAACTGCCCTCAAGACAAATTAATAAAACAATAAACATACAGCACAAAAATATAATATTAGATCCTGAAAGAGACAAAGACCAAGTAACTTATAAGGACAGACCTATTAAAATAACATCTAACTTTCCAATCAAATTTCTAAGAGCCATTAGACAGGTATTCTACAAACTATAAGGAACCGAGATGTCACTCAAGACTACTGTAGTCCACAGATTTCATTTACAATACATGAAGACAAAAGACAGTATATGAGGAAAAAAAAACAATATCTATCTATAAATCTGTTCCCACAAAAGGCACTAGAAAAAAAAAATCCTGATCAAGTTCACCACACTCAAGTAAATAAAAGAAATAGATAATCTGCAAATGAGAAAATCAAGATAAAAAGATATAACAGAAATCAGCAATCATTGGTCTTTGATATTTTTGATATGTAGACCCTGCCTTGACCATCACTAGCACTCTAAGCCTTGAAGGCTGGCCTGTAGAATGCTAGCTTCATATCCTGTGCTTGTCTCCCATTGTCCGGCATGTTTTTGCCATCTTGTCTATGGAAGTTGGTACAGGAAGCTGGGCTGTTTACTGAAGCCAGCAGTTTTCCAGCCACCTGAGGAACTTCTACTGTGCTTTACCCTGGGTAGCCTGTATATAAGCCTGAGAAGGAGATTCAATGAAGTAGAAGTCTCTTTGGATAAATGACCCAAGCATCTGTGTATAATCAACCCCCAGGCCCGGTATTGACTTATAAGATTGGGACTCCTTATATCTTTGGGCCAGGCCATTGTGGAGTGCTCTCATGTGCTCTTAAAGCCTGTCTTTATTTTTCTTTTTTTTGTTTTTTATTTTATTATTATGAACAAAAAAGTCACACTTTCTATCCTTGTATATCCTTATTCAAGGTCCCTTCCCCCTCCCACCATATCAGGCCAGTCTCTCTTCTCCACAAATCCCCATCCCCTCCCTGGGCAGGTAGCAGGCACTCCCAAGGTCCCACTGTCCCAATAATGTTTAGTTCAGCCTCCACTCCTGGCAGATCCAGTTTTATCCCCACAACCTCAAGTCTGAGTCAGGTGTTCCTCTAGAGGGAGTGAGATCCAAGGTGTCAGTCCAGGGTGTTTCTGATCCCAAGCTGTTCTGTGGTTGTGGTTTGCAGCTTGGGCATTCTTTGCTTTTTTCTTGTTTGTTTGTTTGTTTGTTTGTTTGTTTAGAGTCCACTAATGAGTGAGTACATCCCCTGCTTATTTTTCTGGGTTTGTGATACCTCGCTCAGGAGGATATTCTCCAAATCTATCCATTTGTCTGCCAATATTAGGATATCATTTTTTCTTACTGTTGCATAGCACTGCATTGTGTAGATGTACAACAGTTTGTTAATTTATTCTTCACTTGAGGGGTATCTATGTTGTTTCCAGGTTCTTGCTATAACAAATAAGGCTGCTATGAACATAGCTGAGCTAATGCTTTTGGAGTATGACTGTACATATTAGGGTATACACATTCAAAGAAGAATTACTACCATTACTCCTCAAACTATTTCACACAGTTGAAACTGAAGGAATATTGCCAAATTCCTTTTATGAGGCCACAATTACACTAATACCCAAGCCACTCAAAGACACAACAAAGGAGAACTACAGACCAATCACCCTCATGAATATTGCTGCTAAAATTCTCAACAAAATTTTAGCAAACAGTTTACAACAATGTATAAAAAATATCATCCACCACAACCAAGTAAGCTTCATCCCAGAAATTCAGGGCTGGTTAAACATATGAAAAACTGTAAATGTTATCCATCATATAAACAAACTAAAGGAACAAAACCACATGATCATATCCTTAGATGCTGAAAAAACCTTTGACAAAATCAAACACATCTTTATGATTAAAGCTCTGGAGACATCAGAAATACAGGGAGAGTACCTAAATATAATAAAGGCGATTTACAAGAAGCTGACAGCCCGTGTCAAAATTAATGGGGAAAAACTCAAAGCAATCCCACTAAAAACAGGAACTAGACAAGGATGTCCTCTCTCCCCTTATCTATTCAATATAGTTCTCAAAGTTTTAGCTAAAGCAATAAGAGAACGAAAAGAGATTAAGGGGATACAAATTGGAAAAGAAGTGAAACTATATTTGCAGATGATATGATTGTATACATAAGTGACCCACAAAATTATTCCAAGAAACTGCTAAGGCTGATAAACACCTTCAGCAATGTAGCAGGATACAAGATTAACTCAAAGAAATCGGTAGCCCTTCTATACACTAAAGTTAGAAGAGCTGAAGAAGAAATAAGGGAAACATTACCCTTCATAATAGCTGCGAATAGTATTAAATACCTTGGAGTAACTATACCAAAGAAGTAACAGTTCTATTCGACAAAAATTTTAAATCACTAAAGAACGAAATTAAAGAGGATATCAGAAAATGGAAAGCCTGTCTTTTGAAAACAAAGAGAAAGGGAAATAAATATGCTGCTTCTTGAAAGCACCATTTGTTCTTTATTTTCTATATTTTAAATTTCTTAACTGTGAATTCTCAGTCATGTACTGCAGCTGCTAGACATTGGAGGCCAAGCAATATGACCTTACCTCAGGTCAAATGAGAAAACCTGGCTGATGGCACTTGGTATGGACCAGACCCTGTTCTGGTGTGTAGGGGTAGAAGATTTGTTTGTGTTTTTTCACAGGATGCAGACAACCCCATTTGGGTGCCTGAGAGTTTGGGCCACATTGTAAACACTCCTGAAGTTTTCAAGAGTTTGGATGGACTTTGGTAAAGAATCTCCCATTGTTGATGCTAGCAGGGCTGGATAACTCTGTCTAGCTCCCTCTTGTGTCCATTAATTATTTTACGAGGAGTCCTGCTATTCTGGCTGGTTTGTCTGAGGCCAATCTTTCTATGTGTGGAATCTTACTGGGATTCCTATGGTTTTGAAATTTAAGAGTCGATGCATTGCCCTGAAGAGTTTATCTATTGCTGATTTTTCTGCCAATGCCACCAAGGCTTTGGTGATAGGCGTTAGTGAAGTATGGATGCATGTACTGCTAACTCTAGTATGAGAGCCTCTCTTGGGCTCATCCAGTTAGTTGATGCTGACTGGGTAGTATGGGCTTTGAGTGGAATATTTTCATACTATGGACTGACTGTTTTGTGGCGTTTCCCTGGATGCTTATACCAACTATAATTAACTCTGGTGAGGGGAGCCCTCAGCCCCCATTGCAGTTATGCATGCCACCTATTTTAATGGAACTGCCTGACTGGAATGAATCTGATTATCTTGAGTCTTCTTTCCCCCTCCTTTGCTTTTTCTGGTGATAAATGATTCTTCTAATGTGTCTGAAGTTTTCAACTATTGTGCATAGCAGTGTCACCTGAAGTGCTGCTGGGGGCCTGAAAGAATGCCATGGAGTTTTATTTGCCTGTCCCATTTCCAGAGAATGATGATCAGCTCATTTTACATCGACCTAACAGTGACTGTCAGATTCCTTCAGCTGCTGCTACAGGCTTTGCCCTGAGTCAAACTGTCCAGTGACAAAGCACAGTAGTTGCCGTCCCTGCGCAGGCTGCAAATGCCCTGACCACTTAGAATGATATCAAAAAGGGGATACTACAGTTTAATTTGCAATTGGCCATAGTTCAGGAAAAATTGGATTGCATGTCATTTTTAATTTTAACTCAAAGACTAGTTTATGACTGAAGGCCTTTAGTTTACAGACAGACTTTAAGAACTGAACTGGTACTCTTTCTTTGGGGGTGCTTCTTTGCACAGGAAGCATTATCCTGATGCTATACTTAAATGCTAGCATAAAACCCAGGCTCAGGTCAGTTTTGGCTACAAAAAGTAATACTACAGGTATTACTTTTTCTGGCTCAAGTTAGGTATGATGTGCAGATTTGGCTCAGCTTGGTCAATAGAGACTAGTGAACCAATAACTGGTAAGGCTTTGCAGGATACTTAAGACAGGATGAGTGATTGTAGCGGGAAATCAGAAACTACACATGTGAATGGATCGAGTCAGAGTGCTAGAGCCGAGCATGGTGTGGTCAACTGGAAAGAGCTTCGGAAGTAGACCAACCAGGGAGAGACAGGAAGCCGGCATTATCTCGTGCATGGCCGAGACCTCTCGCGAGGGTTCAGGACTGGTGAAGTGTTTTCCAGACTAGTCGCGGTTCCGGTGTGGTGGCGCTTGAAACTGCTGACTTCATTCCTGATGATACAAAGTTAACCTTTTTGTTTGTACAGCTACAAGATATTATCAAAAATAAAACACATCTTATGTATATAAGGCTCATTCAGGCCTTCCTGGCCCTTTAGCACAGAGTAATAACAAAATTGATTGATTATTAATAAAAAATGTAGTAAAAGCCTCAGAGTTTAACAAAAAACATCATGTCAATAGCAAAAAATTAAAAAAGAGTTTTCCCATCACTTGACATCAAGCCAAAAAAATTTTACAAAAGTGTGACAAGTGTTCCCTCTACAATCAACCATCATTACCCGCTGGGTATAATCCTAAGAGTACAAAAAACAATTTGATGTGTTTCACTTCTTAAAATTTAATAAGATAAAATATGTTCATCATACCATTGACACCTACTCCAAAATACAGTGGACTACCGCCCTAAGTTCTAAAAATACTAATACAATACTCACTCATCTTCTAAAAGCCATGGCCTTATTAAAAATTCCTGATCAAATTAAGACTGACAATGCACCTACGTATGTTTCCCAAAAAAATAAAACAGATCTTTAGATATTATAAAATAAAACACCTTACTGAGATACCACACAATCCTACTAGACAAAGTTATAAAAAGATTCCATCACACCTTAAAAGAGATGCTTCATAAACAAAAAAATAATATAGAAAAACCTAAAAAAAGTTATATAGTGTCTTGTTAACATTAAACTTTCTTAATGATGATTAAAAAAAACTTCAACTACAAAAAAACACTAAATAATAAAAAAAACTTCTAAGCTAAATCAACCTGTTTATTTCAAAGATATACTAACTTCAAAATAAAAGCCAAAACATGTGCTTCATTAAAATAAAAATTTTGCTTTTGTTTCCACAAAAAAATATAAATACCAAGAAAATTAATAAAAAACCAATTAAAAAAAAAGTCCTAAAAATGGCTCATATGCCAATAAGACAATTAAATATATAATAAAAGCATTCATTTAATTGAGGGGGGTTAGGGTCTTAATTTTGTTTTGGCAAAAAAATAGATACAAACCTCTTCACAAAACTAAAAAGATAGTAAATACTCAAGACTTTTAAAACGTTAAAAAGACTACAAGAGATTACAAAGACACCTAACACTGACAAACACTAAAGATAACTTCTCTATTCTCACAACTATACATCTGTATCTAATATATATTAATATATATAAAAAAAGTCCTAGTTTAATTAGTTTAATAACAAAAAAGGTTTCCTTTAGAGGTAAAACAAATGGCTTTCTCCCTCTCTAAACCCAAACATATTAATAAATAAAACTTTAAAAACTCTCTCACATCAAAAAAGTCACCTAAAGTAAGAGAAAAAATAAACAAAATATATAAAGACCAATTTAATCTCACTTTTATTTTAAATTTTAAATCTTATTTCTTTTTACACTTTTTACTCTCTTACTTTAAAAATCTTTTCTACATACAATGTTTTCCAATAGTTCAATATCTTCAGTTGATAATATCCATTAGATCCTTCACTATTAAAAACAATTTTTCCTACCAACACTCTACAAGACATCCAAAAAAAATAGAGCCCCCACCAATAAAAAAACCCACACCATTAAAACAAAATAAAAAGGAACCTGCTGTATGTCACTCAGTGATCACTTTTGAGGTATAGACCAATCAGGACAGTCTTAAGATAGTTTCATATCATATCTTTAGCAAATATTTCAGATGGACTTACTCAGTACGATGAGAATGGTTATATATGTTTATGGCATGGTTATATGTGTTTATAGTTACTTAATTAGGACTTAATCATTGTTTTAGTTTTACAGGACCCCACAGAGATACCGTCGCCCACAGGCCAGCATGAAGCAACTTAATGAGAGAACTACGTCCCTTTCCCAATGAGTTGGTCATTCAAGGGAAGGTTATGGTCAATTATCATTTTGATACGATGGTTATAAGTTAATCTTGGGTAGAGGATAAAATAATATTATAGATGAAATAAAAAAAAAAAGACATGAGATAAGAGTCGTGCCTATTTTTTCTTTCTTTAAATACGAGGGCGCCAGATCTCATTGTAGATGGTTGTGAGCCACTATGTGGATGCTGGGAATTGAACTCAGGACCTCTGGAAGAACAATCAAGTGATTGTGACCTGGGCATGATCCTATGAGGGGAACAAGGTTGTTCAGACCACCTAAGACAGGCCTAGTCATTTTATTAATGGAAGGAGGGAGGCATGTAGGCCCCTGCAGGCCTTGACTTTCATTTGCACTTTGAGCCTTGAAGGCTGGCCAGTGGAATATTAGCTGCATATCCTATCCTTGTCTCCCATTGTCCGGTATGTTTTTTGCCTTCCTGCCTTTGGGGAGTTGGTACAGGAGGCTGGGCTGTTTACATGAAGTAAGTAATTTTCCAGCCACTTGAGGAACTCTTGTGCTCCACCCTGGGTAGCCCCATACATAAGCATGAGAAGAAGATTTAATAAAGTGGCATTCTCTTTGGATGAATTACCCAAGCATCTGTGTCTATTCAATCCCCAAGCTGAACTTGATTTGCCAAACAACCCAGCTAGCATGAGTGCCACATCTCAATATCAATGGTCTCAATCCCTTAATAAAAAAGCATGAAGAATAATCCTAATTGATTTTATCAATAAAATCCCAGACTCAGATATTAAGGCAAAAGTTAAAAGACCTGAGAATAGAGCTGCAGCCTCCAAGGACTTTTTGAATACTCAGACCAACTGGAGGGCCAAGATCCTGAGTCCACCTGCCTTATATTCCTATATTCACCTATCAAGTGCTGGGATTAAAGGGGTGTGCCCACCTTGAGGATCTGTTTTTATTTTAGACTAATTAAATCTCTGGTATCCCAAAGTGGCTTTGAACTCCTGATCTCCTGCTTCCTTTTCCCAAGTGCTGGGATTAAAGATGTGTGCCACCACTGTCTGGTCTCTAGGGTTAACTAGGGGCTAGCTTTTCCCTCTGTTTTTCAGGTAAACTTTATTTGTCAGAACACAAATAAAATGTTATACAAAGGCACAACCTAAGAAAATGGATAGAAAAACATGTTCCATTACTTTGCTGCAACCAAGAAATATATTTTAATATGAAAGACAGACACCAACTCAAGGTAAAGAGTTGAAAAAAAGATAATGCAAGAAAATGAACCATAAAAACTAGCTAATATAGTCATTTTAATATTTGACAAAAATATATTTCAAACCAAACTAGAAAAAAAAAATACAGAAGAACATTACACACTATCAGAGGAAAAAATTATACCAAGTAAATATTGCAATATTTAGCATCTATGTATGAAACAAAACACTAATACAGTTTAAATCGTATATTGAGCATCACAAACTGATAGTGGGAGAATTCAATATACACCTTCACCAATAAATATGTCATAAAAAATAGAGAAATTTTAGAGGTAACTATGGTTATAAACCAAATAAGCTTAATAAATACAGAATCTTTCACTGAAATACAAATGAATATACCTTCTTTTAAGTACCACAGTGAACTACAAAATTAATCAATGTGTACATAGTTGGATGCAAAACAAGTCTCAACAAATATAAGATAACTGAAATTACACTCGGTATCATATCCACCCAGCACAGGTTGAAACTGGGAATCGACAAGAACAGAAGGAACAGAAATCTTACCAAGTCACAGTAACTGAACAGCTCACTACTGAAGAAAAAATGGGTCAAGAAAAGAAAGCAAAGACCTGTTAGAACTGAATAAAAATGAAACACAATTATTTAAACTTACATGACACAATGAAAGCAATTCTAACAGGTAAGTTTAAAGCATTTAATTCCTACATAAAAATTAATAAGTAAAAATTCTAGAAGATTTCAAATAGTAACTTAGAGTACATGAAAAGTCTAGAACAAAAAGAATAAATTACCTCCAAAAATGTGCATGGTAAGAAATGATGAAATTCAGAGCCAAAATCAATAAACTAGAAAGAAAGAAACAAAAACAATCAATAAGACATAGTTTCTTTTGGGGAAATCATTGACATTGAGGAACACTTAATCAAATGAACTAAAAGGTGGACACAGAATATCCAAATTAAGATAATTATAGATAAGAATAGGGACATAAGAACACAAACACAGGATAGGACTTTTTGAATCCTCAGACCAAACCCTCAGTCCAAAAATCTTAAGGACATGCTTAAAAAAGATATACTGCACTAAACTGGAAAGATAATAAAATGATGGATAACTAATTCTTACCATCTACCAAAGTTAGATCAAGTTCAGATAAGCAATTTGAGCAGAACTATAATCCTAGTGAGATAAAGCAGTAATTAAAACCTACTAATCAAAATAAATGGCCTGTGTGAGATGGTTTTAGGGGAGAATTCTAGCAGACTTTCAAAGAAGAGTTAATGCCAATGCTCCACAAATTATTGCATAATTTTAAAAAAAAGTTATACTGCCCAATTTATTTTATAAAGACATCATTACCATAATACATAAACCAGATAAAGATCCCAAAAACAAAGAGAAGTACAGAACGATTTTCCCCATGAGCATACATAAAAAAGTTCTTAATAAAATATTTTCAAACTGAACTTGAGAATACATAATACTTCATGCTTCTTCTCATAGAGACAAAACCAGCTCAACATACATAAATCAACAAATGTAATCTACAGAATTAAAAAATATAAAAGATCAAAAATTACATTATCACCTCACTGGATGTTCCCAATGCCTGTGGAGGCCAGGGTAAGTAAGGCATTGCATCTGAAGATACTGGAGGAGTTAGGGATGCTTGTGATTGTCATATAGACTCTGAAAATAGTACCCGGGTCTTATGAAATTACATGCTGTGCTCTAATCTCTCTCTGGCCCATTTAAAAACAAAATTGTTTTAGCATCCAGGAAGGATTTTGTCATTTAACTCATTTACCTAGGTGGTGGCAGTCACTAAGGTAACAGGAAGAGCTTCAGTGAAAACTGTACTTAAAAATAAGATTGTGTTATTTCCTTCTTAACTTTAATTAGGATAAAAAAATATGTCTATGCACCAGAAGAATCAGATAGTAAACAATGGCAGTTTCTAATGCCTTGAGGGGGTGTGAAGACACTATTGTTTAGAATGCTAGGAATTCTCTCTAGAGGTAAGTAAAAACTAATCCGCAGAAGTTCCATTGAAGATTGAGAACCTCACAAGTTGCAGTCCCAATAATGTTACTGCGTGAATCTGTAAGATTCTCCTCTTCTGTCAGTGGCAGGCAGTGAAACTCTCAGAGATACAGCATTATAAGATCCTTGAGATTTTGAGGATATGCCCTAAATGGAAACTGTGGAACACCAGGGCTCTCTTTCCTTTTCTTGTCTTTGTTCTCTAGCTGTAATATACATTGAATTTTTTTTATGTGCTTGATCACCATGTGTTGCCACAGGCCCAAGGCACTATGCCACTGGTCATGTTCTGAAATTGTGAATTCAAGTAAAAAGTTTATCTTAAGAACAAAGAATAAGAAACAGACAGGAAGGAAGGAGGAAGGAATGAAGGAAGACTGAGTTATTATTAAAGTTCACAAGATGGTATCTTGTATGGGTTCAAAATTTCACATTAACTCTAAGATTTTGAAAATGAATACTATATTTGTCTTTACCTGACTGTATATTGTACAATTTTTTATTACACATGAATTATGAATCACGAGTCCTAAAAGCGTATGTCACTTTCTTCTTTAAAACAATTTTCATGGTAATAATATATACTGCAGTAAAATATTGTCCCCAATGCCTTTCATCTCTGTGGAATCTTCTAACCAAGCTGGTACACAGATTTAGACAAAAGCTGGTATGGCAACTTGATGTAGAGGAAGCTCCAATTGATATGTGATCTCTGGAATGTCCTTTTTATTTCCTGGGAGGTGATAGCCTGTTTCTACCTACAGAATCTGTTTTCTCTACTCTAATAGAAATATGTGACTGTTGAAACATTGAAGTACCAATTTCTTGGCTCTGTCTATGGGTGATCTCCTTTTCTGGTATGTGACTCATGTTCTTATTTGAATTGACTTCACTCTGGGACCTCACAGAATTAGAAGCAAAGGAAAAATTTTACTAACTGCGACAGGAAATTTTTTACAAAGCTTTATTTAACTCCATGTACAAACTAAAAGACCACCATGGTCATAAAACTTTTATGTGACCTTTCCCCATAGTACTTTATCATTTCAGACCTATCCCTGGAAATATGTTTAATCATTGTAGTCTTATAAGAAAACCCAAACTATTCCCAGTCTACATTTAGAGTCATTTAAAAAAAGGTAGCCTGATTTATCATCTTTATCTTCATAGACAATGACCTTCTAACAAAGCTTTTCATGTCTAAATCTTCCATCTCTTGCTGAAAGTCAGAAAATAATGTTTTTTCTGCTATACTATGTTTTCTCTCCTTTCAAGATTTTCCACATTTCCTTTTGCTCCTAGATGAATAAACTTCTTATTTCAGCATCAATATCTTGATAAAATGCTCCAATTGCTGACCCGGTTGTTTAAATAACTTAAACATATTCATATTATTACTTATTTTGTCCAGGATCTCTTTCTTCAAAGTTTTAGATGACTTAGACCCTAGTTTAATAAGTTCATTTCTTAAAACCTTGTTATGAGTTATCTAAAATAGCACTCTTACGCTGTTTCTTCAGATAACTTTCAAGCTTGTGTTTCTATTTTATTCTTTATTAAAACATGTATTCACCATTTTTCTGCTCTGTTTCCCCTATAGTAATGAATACCTCATAAGGCATCACTGGGGAAAATAAAGTTTGCCATGCTCATCAGTACAATTTCTGTATGTATAAGTATAGGATACCATAGCAATACAAAAATATCTATGGAGTGTAAGAAGATTTGAATTCTTTTACTTTTTTTTTTTTTTAAATGATCCATGGTATCATTTGAAGCATTCCTGAAGAAGAACTCCTAAGAAAAAATTTCAAACTGTCATACTCTACAAGGCAAGGAGAACATTTACAAGTTCTAAACTTACACTAACAAAATTACAAATAAATTTTGTCTTTTTTTTCTTTTCTATTATGAATAAAGACATATTTTCTATCTTTGTATATCCTTATTCAAGGTCCCTTCCGCCTCCCACCCACTCAAGTCAATCTCTTTTTTGCACATCTCCCCATCTTCTCCCCAGCATGGCCAGGAGGTGCCAATGTCCCAATGTCCAAATGTCCAAATGTCCCAGTATTGCTCAGTTCAGCCTACACTCGTGGCAGATCCAGTTTTCTCCCCGCAACATCAGGTGTTCCTGTAGGGGGAGTGGGATCCA
>PVIH01003008.1:27212-171909 GCA_004025045.1 Sigmodon hispidus
TTTTTTTTTTTTTTTTTTTTTTTTTTTTTTTTTTTTTTTTTTTTTTTTTTTTTTTTTTTTTTTTTTTTTTTTTTTTTTTTTTTTTTTTTTTTTTTTTTTTTTTTTTTTTTTTTTTTTTTTTTTTTTGTCTTGTTTTGTTTTGTTTGTTTGTTGTGTTTTTGTTGTTGTTGTTGTTTATACTCCACTAATGATTGAATACATCCCCCACTTATCTTTCTTGAGTTTGAGATACCTCACTCAGGATATACTCCAAATCCACCCATTTGCCTGAAAATTTTAGGATATCATTTTTTCTTACTGCTGAGTAGTACTCCATAGTTTGTACCACAGTTTGTTAGTCGATTCTTCAGTTGAGGGGCATCTAGGTTGTTTCCACATTCTTGCTATTACGAATAATGCTGCTATGAACATAGATGAGCTAATGTCTTTGGAGTGTGAATGTGCATCTTTAGGGTATACACCCAGAAGTGGTAGTGCTGGGTCCTTGGGGAGATTGATTCCCAGTTTTCTGAGAAACTGCCATACTGCATTTCAGAGTGGCTGAGCAAGCTTACACTCCCACCAACAATGGAGGAGTGTTGTTGCTCCACAACCTCTCCAGCATAGACTGTCACCTGTTTCTTTTATCTTAGCCAATCTGACAGGTGGCAGGTGGTATCTCAAAGTTGTTTTGATTTGCATTTCTCTGATGGCTAAAATGTTAAGCACTTTTTCAAGTGCCTTTCAACCATTTGTAATTCTGCTGAGAATTCCCTTTTTAGTTCGAAACCCCATTTTTTGAATGGATTATTCAAGATTTTGGGCTCTAGATTTTTGAGTTCTTTATACATTTTAGAGATCAGTTCTCTATCACTTGTAGGGTTGGTGAAAATCTTTTCCCATTCTGTATGCTCTCGTTCTGTTCTATTGACTGTGTCCTTGGCTTTACAAAACTTCTCAGTTTATGATTTTTCATATGTTGATCCATCCTTGCATTTGTAGGAGGAAGCCTACTTGGTCATTGTGGGTGATATTTTTTAAATATTGTTGTATATGGTTTGCCAGAATTTTGTTGAGTATTTTATCATCAATATTCATGATTCAAATTGGTCTGGGTGTGTTCTTATGCCCCCCTTTTCATTTCTGATTTTGTTGATTTGGATACTATCTGATTTTTGATTAGTTTGGATGAGAACTTATCTATCTTGTTGACTTTCTCAAAGAATCAACACTTTGATTCATTGATTCTTTGTATTGTTCTTTTTGTTTCAATTTTATTGATTTCAGCTCTAAGTTTATTTCTTGCTATCTACTCCTTGGTGAGTTTGCTCCTAATTGTTCTAAGGCTTTCAGCTATTAGTTCTCTTCTGTGGGATTTCTCTAGGTTTTTCATATAGGCATCTAATGCTATGAATTTTCCTCTTAAGACTGCTTTCATTGTGTCCCACAAGTTTGGACGTTGTGGATTCATTTTCATTAATTTCTAGGAAGACTATGATTTCTTTCTTAATTTCTTTCTTGACCCAGAGATGGTTCAGCTGAGTGATGTTTAGTTTCTATGACTTGGTAGGCTTTTTGTGACTTTTGATGCTGTTGAACTCTAAATTTAGGCCCTCGTGGTTCAATATGATACAAGAGATTATTTTCATTTTTTGTCTGTTGATATTTGCTTTATAACCAATTATGTGGTCAATTTTGGAGAAAGTTCCAGGAGGAGCTGAGAAATATGTATATTCCTTTGCATTTGGGTGGATGCTTCTGTAAATATCTATTAAATCCATTTGCATCATAACCTCTGTTCAACTCCTTATTTCTCTGTTGAGTCTATGTCTGGTTGTCCTATCTATGGGTGAAAGTGGGGTATTAAATTCTTCCACTATTAGTGTGTGAGAGTTGATGTTGGATTTGAGCTTTAGCAGTGTTTCTTTTACATAGGTAGGTGCCCATATATTAGGGTTATATATATTTAAGATTAAAATCTCCTCTTGACCATTCTTTCCTGTGATGAATAAGTAATGACTAATTTGGTCCCTTTTAATTGCTTTTAGCTTAAAATCTACTTTTTTAGATATTAGGATGGCCACCCCAGTTGTTTCTTAGGGCCATTTGACTGGAAAATCATTTCCCAACACTTTACTCTGAGACTGTGTCTGTTGTTTTGGTTGAGGGGTGTTTCTTGTATGCTGCAGAAGGATGGCTTCTGTTTTTGTATCCATCTTGTTAGTGTGTGTCTTTTTATAGGAGAGTTGAGTGCATTGATATTAAGGGATATTAGTGACCACTGAATGATATTTCCTGTTATTTTCGGTAGTAGTTTGCATGTATTTCCTTTCTCTGGACGATTCTTCTGTGGAATTATTGATTTTTTTGTGGTTTCATGGGCATATCTGAGATCCTTAGGTTAGAGATTTTTCTTTTTCTTTTTTATATCAATAATGACCCCTTTATTGACATCAATATGACATACCAAATTAATGCATTAATAACAGAAGAAATTGGATTGGATTTTGAGAAACTCTCATAGGTAAAGTCTTTTGTGGAATTGATTGGGTACAGGATCAGTTAGGCTATTTAAGTTCTACTTGCGTCCCCATTTGCAAAGCAGTCAGTCTATCATATATGTTTTGGGAAATTTAAACTGAATCATAGTAGCTTAAGTATTTCATCTCTAGGCTTTTTGTTTTTATTTATTTTTTATTTTATCATTATGAACAAAGAAGTCACACTTTCTATCCTTGTATAACTTTATTCAAGGTCCCTTCCCCCTCCCACCACATCAGATCATTTTCTTTTCTCCACAACTCCCCATCTCCTCCCTCGGCAGGCAGCAGGCAGTCCCAAGGTCCAGCTATTTTCATCATAACACTTTCCACTATTTAAAAATACATAGAAATTTATTTTTTGTTCATGGGATGTCTATCCTATTATTTCATAATAAAATCAATGAACGCAACATTTTGCCCCCACAATTTAATTAATATTTTCTAGTTAAGTGTGATTCTTTTCTTTATTGTTTTTGAAAATCAATATTAAACTTTATATAAAAAAGCAAAACATTCAGAATAGCTAAAAAAAAAACCCAAACAGTAAGGAAACTTCTCTTTTCTCTAAAATACATGAAACATAAAAATAAAATAAAAGCTACTTAAGCCAGGTTAGTGTGATGTTTTAGAAATAAGTTTTTGAGGTAATGTTTCTCAATATTCTACCTTAGATTGCTATTTAGTAATGAAACTGCCAGTGATACTTATGCTAGAATATGGAAATATTCAAATCTATTAGAAATGATCTGAAGGTGGATGTTAGATAAAACTCTAAGACTATGTTTAGCTTTTTAGATAATAGTCAAACCCTTAGAGAGTCATTGGCCATTTTTTATTTCTACAAATTGAGTAAAATTTATTTTGCACATTGTTTTTCTGTATTGACTTGGTTTTTTATTTATTACATCCATCTATAGTGAAAAGTCTTTTAATGCTAATTCTGATTTATTTGTTATTTTCAGCTCGCCTCATATGATGGCTTAAGTGTGAAGTGCATTTTTGAGGTGTTGTCTACTTCCTAGTGATGACTGATCTTTTTTTTTAAGTTTTAAGATGATTTATTTATTATTCTCAACTTGCCTCATCTACTGGTTACTGTGTGAGTTACACTTCGGATGTGTTGGCTACTTTCAAGTGATCACTGATCATTTTTGAGTTTTAGGAGACTCATTTTTATATGACTTTTATTTCTGAAATCCTCATCAGACATGTCATTGCATATATTCTTGTTTGCCTGCTTTACCTTTCCTACATTAATAGGTTTCTTTTCAGAGTAAATATTTTAAATTCAGTAAATTTAGTAAAACTTTAATTTGGATCAATAAATTCATCAAGAAATACAATATAATTGTAAAAACTATAGTTTTTCTAATTTTTCTCCTAGAAACATTACAATTTTATATTTAGAAATTAGCTTTTGCTTTCCTTCAGACCACAGAGTCTGCCTGTTTCTGGATCTGTATCTAATTGTCCAGATTCCTTCAGAAACAAATTCTTTTGCAACTGATCAATTGCTTTAGATCTTTTGTTAGAGATTTTCTCTCTTCTGAGATCATTATTGGTTTTTCTTTTGTGTCTCAGAATGTATGTGTATTCTCTTTCAAAAATAGAATGTTTTCTTCATAATTACAACTTCATCTCTGTCTTTCTCTCTCTCTCTCTCTCTCTCTCTCTCTCTCTCTCTCTCTCTCTCTCACACACACACACACACACACACACACTCGCACAGTGAGGCTTCTGTTTTCTAATTTTTATATTTTAAAGTATCACATTGTTGATTATGGAGCCCCTTCATCCACAGTTTATGACTCTTTTCTTTTGATTTGTGGTTAGATTTTTTTTCTTTCTTTTTTCAATTAAAAAAAGGTCTTTTTTTCCCCTGTCAACCCATCCCTCTCTGTTCCTAAACCCTTCTAGCCTTCCTCCATCTCATCCCCTAATTGCCTGCCCCAAATAGCAGGAAGTCCCAAGGTGGGGTTTAGATTTTTTTTTAATTGAACATTTGAAAAGTGTTAAATGCTGTTATTTTTTTCAGTATTGTGACAAAATAAATACCTTACAAGAAAAAAAAATAATGTTCATTTTTGCCTCATAGCTTCACTACATAATTGATTGACTCCATGTGCTTCAGCAGAATGTGGAGGTATGGGCATGCAGAAAGAAGAGTCATTCACTTTGTGGCCACAAGTGAACTAGTGGCCATGGCAGGGCGGGATAGGATGTTATACCCCCAGTGCTCACCTTTTATGACTTCATTCAGCTTTTATGACTTCATTCACAAGCATCTAGGCACCATACTTTCAACACATATACTTACTTTATAGCCAAACTACCACAGTTACTAAACTTGTGAAATTGAGAACTGATATTTCTACAGCCTTGAGGCTTTGAGTTCAAGATGCAAGATATCTTCTCAATTACAGAGAACGTGGATTTTGTCTTTCAGAATTTTATGATTTGACAATGTAAACTTCCATTCATGGTATTGATAGACCAGTGATTTTTTTTGTTAAACTCTTTATTATTATTATTATTATTATTATTATTATTATTAACAAAGAAGTCACACTTTCTATCCTTGTATATCCTTATTCAAGGTCCCTTCCCCCTCCCACCACATCAGGTCATTCTTTCTTCTCCACAACTCCCCATCCCCTCCCTGGGCAGGCAGCAGACATTCCCATGGTCCCACTGACCCAATAATGCTTAGTTCAGTCTCCACTCCTGGCAGATCCAGTTTTCTCCCACTCCCTCAAGAGTGAGTTGGACCAGTGATTTCTAAGTGAAATTTCCTACCTGTTTGTCATACAATAAATGTGGTCACTGTGCCTCTAGTTGCCAAGCATTTTCATGTTAGTCACTAAACATGAAAACCAATACAAATTGTCTACTAAGAAATACATTATGTTTTCTTCCTGGTATTCTTCATAACTTAATTTTTTCCATCACATATATCAAACTGATAGTCTATTTCTTATCACATAGCAGTCATCTGTCTCAAATGCAAGTGTACTTGAAGCACACTAAAGAGTTTTCATATAGTTTTTTTGAATGAGTACTCTGATGGGATCAAAAAAGATAAATATGAAAATAAAAAATGCAAAGGGATAGGAACTATGAAGAAAATTCTCACTGTGATGGCTGCCTGGAGCTCTGGGGAGCTCACTGAATAAAAAACAGCCACCTGGGAACCATCTGGAAAAGGAACTAATCCCTCCAAGCACAGGCAACTGTCCACTGGCATGGAAAATATGTGGAGTCACAAGGGGAGGGATCAGACAGGGTTTCTGTGCATGGACTGGCACCTTGGAGCCCATTCCTTCCAAAGGAACACCTAACCCAGTCTGGATATTAGGATGAGGAAATGGGACTTGCCTGGATTGGATGCTGAGCTAATCCACCTTGAGAACTCTGAGGAGGTGTTTGTGGGGTGGGAAGGAGGGATGCTGAAGACTGACCTGGAGGGGTTGGAAGGGGGAAGCGAGTTGGAACAAAAGGATACAAGGATAAAAAATGAGACTTTACTCTATAAAAATAAAAAATAAAATTAAAAAAGAAACTGAATGTCAGCAGCAAGAGAAGTAGCAAATAGCAAAAACAGCCAGGTAGTGAGAAACAACTGCACTTCTCCAGTGACGAAGAGGTTGGCAACAGTGGAATACTTCCCAAATGCACATGTATATACCAGTTTTTAAGGTTAAGAAAACTGTATTTGTATTTTTTGACGGGTTAAATAAAATGCAGTATTGTATATGAAATAAACTCTCAGCTTCCTGTGTAATGGCTTCCTATAACTTCATAAGTTACATTCATGCTTTGAGGGGCAGCATTTGCAGCAAAGTGATATGTAACATTACTGATCATGATATAATGAAAAGTAAATAATAGAATCAACATTGTTTCATTAAAACAACAAACACTGTAAGTGAAAGTGAAAAAGAAATGTGATACACTTTTGGAAAAGTGAGTCACTCTTGGAGCCATAAGGTTACTCATGGAATTCTTAGTGGAAAAAAAAAATGTCAGAACTTGAGATTCTTCATCAGTTTTGTCCAACAAGCTTGTAAAATTATACGTTCTGATTCTACATTTATTGCTAAGGGACATTGGGAATGGATTCCATTTTATGATTTCAGTTATCAGCACAGACTTGTCATTTTTGTCAACTACACGTTTTGTCTGCAGTTTTCACAGTCTGGAATCAGTTTTATCTCCCTAGCCTGTTGTCATAGGCCACTGGTATAGCAGAAAGCACACTATCAATCTAAACACAATAACAAAGGGCAGATTACAAAAGAGAAAGATAATTGCCCCAGATATTTTCTTGAGTTTCATTCCCAAAGGCTCCAGACTCAAATATTTTCTGAATCCATCAGCCAAACCCGTGTTGTAAAGCTTGCCATATCAACATCATAATCTAATCTGCAGATAAAAAATATCTCCTCTTTAGAGACTTTCTGTATTCTAACTTTACTTAGAATCTTTTTTTCTGAGTGTCCTTTATCAATAAAGAATATCTTGTTCAACTAATTATTTTCCACATAAGCTAAGAATATTATCAATAGACATGTCTATGAAATTTAAATGGCAATTTTTCCCTTTGTGGGACAGGCCTAGAGGTATCATTGAAAGTTCCATAGTTTCCATATTTATTTCCTCTAAATGTAGTGTGTATTACCTTCAAGAATCAGAGTTTAATCATAAATGTATAACATTTTTAACATGGTAAATAAATTTCTCACTGTAATGCTTATTATAAATTGTTTCAGACATAATTTTGTATTCCAGCAGGATAGCAAAGAGAGAATAATTTATATTAATCATACCTGAAAAATTTTATTATAAAACATGATTTCTTTTCACTCCCTTTTTTCAGTTATTATGTTGGCAAGACTACAACTGGTTTCCTCTAGTGAAAAAAAAAATTAGAGATGTCTTCCTTAATATCCATCTATAACCGCAGCTGGTGCTCTCATCTGAAAAATATGAAAGCATATGGGAAAGAAAAATGCCTGGTGAGGGCACAAGACAAAGCCTATCTGAATTTCTCCTAGTTATGTTGTTTGGTTCCAGATTCATTCACAGTAGTTTATCTACTTCGGGATTCTTTGTGTATAAAACAACCTTCTAGTTAGTAATGAAGTTAGTCATTTTGTTTGAATCTAGGAGAGCAGAGTTTCCTCTCTTAGATTTTTGCATTGAGAAGCATCTTGATGGAAAATGATAAAGAATACATAACATATCATATACAGATTCAGGGAGAAAATTACAATTCCCTCATGGTAATCATAGACTAGTGGTTCAGAAGAGAAATTTCCTATCCATTTCTCCCACAATGGCCCCATGTTACTAGATGCCTTGGCTTCTCAGAGCACAGTGTGTTATGGTTTGGTTGATTAGAATTTTAAAAATATAATTTTTCATTAATTATTATGTGTAATTTATATTAAAAACCCATGAAGAGAATAAGTCAATTAGAAATGAAAAATGTAAAATATTTTAAACAAAATGTGAAAGGAAGAAGAGCAAAAAAATGTTATTAAGTAAGGAGAATATGAATATTCTGGGTACTCAGCTTTATATATCAGACCAAAGGCAAGAGGTACCAAAGGGTCATTTCCTTCACACTAGAATTGACTTAAGAAGTGATCTGAATAAAGACGCAGTCAATTTAATGGGAAAAGATAAAAGTTGAAAGATTAAAACATGCCATATCTATGTCAATTAATTTTACAAATAATCTTTTATGGAACTGGAATAATTTTATATTACTGAATTTATACCCATTAAAATGACAATAAAATACAAATAGAATGCCACTTCCAGTTCTCTTTTGGAAGATGGTTACAGGTTTCCAATACCATTCCATTTTTTAATGTGGAGATTTCTCTCAGAGGCAAACCTACCCTGGGCTGGGAAATGTTCCTAATCAGAGGAAGAAGAACACAATGGTTTGGGGTTTCAAGGTGGAAAGAACTGTACTACTGTGCTCACTTTCTGTTTAGACAGTGGGGCACCCACCTATCAAACAAAGACAGCAATCACCCTGACAGTGAGGAAAAATCACAGATGAAAATCTTTGTATAGGTTTGCATTTATTATTATAATTGTGAAGTTGACAAGTAACATGAAGACAATCCTAAAAACAACAAAAAATAATCTCCATAATTAAAATGAAGCTGACACAAGTCTGAGGACTTGAAAGTATGCTTTACTTCACATTTTGACTCTTGTTATTTGACAATTAAAGTAAAGTAAATGCATTTGGATTTACTAATCCCCAGAGCCAATTACATTTCCACAGTATATCAAATGAATTAACAGCCTTCCAATTCGCACTGTCATATAAGGCTTTGGATAGCAAAAATTTCCCCAATACAAAACCCAGACACCTAACTGAGAAACGCTCACAATATTGTCAAGACAAAATTATAAACTGGCAATATAAATAGTTAATGAGAAAGGATGACAAATGCTGATTAGAGTGTTGAACTTAGTAACACATTCATAATGACCATGTATTCAGAAGTAGTGAACATGGAAATAAGTTCAGAGTTATCCACAAAGAATAGACACTTTCTCAAAAAAAAGCTTAAAAACTCCCAATGTTGGAAGCTAGGTGCATACTTCCTACATTTGTTTGACTCTGTAATGCAGAAGGCTATCATAACTGTGCATGAAGAGTGATGAAAGCACATAAACATTTCAAGATGCACATTATCTGTAACAATTTATAGATATTATTACTGTGTTCTTATTTTTTATTAAGCTAATATTTATAAATAAAAGTAACAAATCAAACGCTTCAAATTGGTTTTATGAAGAGCAGAATGAAGTCCTTATTGTTGCAATTTATCTGTGACTTTTACTCTCAATTCTGACCTCTGTCTTTTTCCAATGTCTTTGCAAGCAAACTGCAAATACCCTTAATGAATATTAAAGGTACGTTGATATCAAGCTTTTTTGTATTTCTTTGTCCACTAATATTTTTTTTGTGTCTTCAATTATAATTTTGAAAACAGTTCAAAGAAAAAAATAATCTTCTTTGAAAAGAATAAGTCTATGAAGAGACAAAAGAAAATGCATTTCCTATAAATGATTAACTCAGAATGTTTTTTTTTAATATCAGTTGTTATGACTAACGAATTTTCATTTCTTTTACTCTTCCTTCCCAATTCCTCAGTTTCAGATTGGATCAACAGTAAACAGGAGGCAGCTGTTTAGCCTAATTTATGTAAATCTGGAAAGACTTTCTCCATCCATCCTTCAGAGGAATACATGCACATCTGCTAATTTCCCCTTTCACTTCAAAATCTTATGTGGATATTTCCTCTTCATTTACCTTCGCACCCGAGAACAGATGTTAAATGCTTTAAAGAATTAAGATTATTATAAAAATCATGCTTTACTGCTATTTTAGAAAGGCAGGGATGCCAAACTTAGAGTGATATTGGTGCCTGTTTTGAGCAAATCTCCTTGTTGCTGAACTCAGGGGAAAACATTCAGAAGGAAGAGATCTCCAAGGAACTGTGCCATCTGTGTAAGAATATTAGCCCTTTGATATTTGTCTTGAATATTATAAGTTGGTGATGCCTAAGAAATCATATTTACTTCCATATCAGTCCTTCCTGTGTTTGCACAAACACTGGTTTTTAAACAGTCCCACTCAGAATGTAAATATTTTCAACAATTTTTATGAAAATATTATATAATAACATTGACTATTTAAGTGTTATTTTAAATAAAGCCATAGTAAATTATTGTAATGTGCATATTGCCTTGTATATGTAAATTCATTTTAATGTTTGTTTTCAGTAATAAGTTTAGAAATCTGCCTATTAGTTGCAGACAGTGATAAAATACTAAGGTAAAAAATGTGAAGTTATTACTTCCAGAACCTTGATGACTTCTAATGTCATATCTGCCTTATGTTTGGTGAACTGATCATCATGGAGATGACTTAGAATTGATGCAGAGTAGTTCCCAGTAGGCTATAAATTCAAATTGGATAGGTGATAGACACATAAGTCATCACTCAAGTATCAGTCACATGCTATTTCCTTTTGCCAGTTTACAGTATAAGTACTAGACTTCTCTCTGGAAATTTAAAGACAATGGACACACTGGTATGGGGATTATGTCAAACATAAAGTTCAGCTGAGAAATTGAACTATATTTGAACTATATTTCTGCTGGTCTGGGTAAAGACTGCTTGTGTCTTTTTGGGAAATTTATAAGAATGGTAAGTTAATTGTAAGACATCTGTATAGAGTTGCTGTATATTCTGCTTACAGAATAACCCTTGAGTTTTCAGAAAATTGGGAAGTGATAACACTTTTGGGCAGGATGAATGGAGAAAACAGACAAAAGCCAAACTCTTGACATTTTATTCTACTCAGATAATCCTCAAGGCACACTAAGCAGCCTTAATACCATTTGAGTTAGGAATATTTGTTAATATTTGAAACTGGACATTCTGCTTAACCAATAGTATAAATCAAAGAAAAGCTGCAATAAACTATTCATTAAATACAATACTCTTCCTCTCTCTCTAATTTAAGTAATATTAGGATCACCTTAGAAATATTTCTTTTTAACCCATAGATAGACTATGAGATGATGCAGGCAGGAACTATGTGTGAGCATGGAAGTAAATATGAATACAACTTCCATCAATTTAAATCAGCAAAAAAAAAAAAAAAAAGCTTCTGTGGATGATGTTCTTAGCCTTTCTCTCAGATTTTAATTTGTTAACATAAAAACAACACTTACTTCAGTTGTATTAAAATATTTTAATTAAATAAGAAGTTGTGTTAAATTAGTTCATTAGATAACTAAAAGTGAAGGTGCTTCCTGGATTACTACTGTATATTATTCAGTGATACCCATTGCTTTTTACCAAAAGCAAAATACCATGCTGTTGTGCAGGGTTATCCTTTTAGTCACACAACATTATCTTGGGAATTTTTATTTGTGCCCAATTGTGAAAAAAATAAAGAAAAAGAAAAAGGTATTCCTGCAGTTGGGTTTGATGACTGTTCACATCTTCTTATTCAGTATCCAGCTGTTCCACCTGTTGTATTGAACACTGCTCTAACTGCAAGCATATATGGCGCTCAGGGCAGGAGAAAGAGGATATCTATCATGGATGATCAAAGAAATAGGTCATTCATGTATGTGGTTATGGGAAAGCCACCATTCCTGCTGGGTAAAGACTCAAGTGCAGCCTGTTTTACGGGAGTATCTACATTCTACTAAGCAAGCCTTCATCTATATTCTGTAGGAAACTCCAACAATCACTTTGTTTTCCTAAAGTGAACAATGAAAGAATAATATCTTAATTTGTACCTGGAAGCTTAGAAAGAAAGGCAGATGATATTTTTCCTCAACTGAAAGAAACTGTAACAATATTTGCCATTATTGTACATCTCCTTTACTTATCTTTTATAAGCTCAATTTTCCACAGTAGAATAAGAGGTATTTAGAGATAAGTTGTATCATCAGTATCTAGGTATTGAAGAATATTTGTTCCTCAAAAACAGCAGTTTGAATTTTTAGTTCATATTGCAGACATGAGGAGACAGTTCTTCATACATCATTTTCACAATTATATAGAAGCCAGGATTTTAAAAAATTTCCTATATTATAAAAAACAACTCAAAATCATACAAAACATTGGCCAAAGTATGATTAAATGGTTGATATACTGTTTATGTTAGAGATACTGTATTTCACTGAGAGATTAAATATCTTTTCAGTAGCCACTCACAGACATTCCAGGGTACAGACTCACAGAAAAATACTTGTTCAGGCCATTATAAAGTGACTGTATGTAATAGACAGAAGGAGGTAGTATTGAAGAACTAAAAGGAGTTTTCCATTTTAGTGAAGTATGCTGAACTAAAGCAGACAGAGCCCTGAGAAAAGTCTCTCACCCAGTTCCCAGAGACAATTGCTAGAAACTGTTATTCACAAAAGGGCAGTAGGGCCTAAGTTCCGACTATAGAATCCATACAACCCTGACCCTGCTTTCCGACCACCAAATGTTGTAGTCAAAATACACCACCACTCACTTGGCCCTAGACTCAAGCAGAAATTTCCTAGATTAGCTGTCAGCACACAATCTTGCACTTGAGTTACCCCAAACTGTTGGTTTTCCCTTTAAAAACAGCTATTAAGCTCCCCTCAGCAGTCCCTCCAGATCTCACTAGGCAAGAGCCTTAGGACCTTTGCTATTGTATATGGACTCCCACAGCTTGGTAGACTTCATGGGAAAAAGTGACTAGGCACAAGAGTATCAATCCACCCTACATAGGTTCCAACTTTGGTGAGAATTCTATCATTTCATGTGGACATTGTCTTGGGGAAGGAGCAACATAAGAACTACTAAACTCTTATAAATCTTTTATTTTTGGAATTTGAAGAACTATTGTGGTCTATAGATCTCATATTTTATGAGGAGGTGAAATATATGCATACATGCACATAAAGATACATGTGTCTATTTATATTTAGGCTATATAAACTTTAAAGGACAAGAAGCACACAGTTCCTCCCTTTTGCTAAGAGGAATGAATATCTGCCTCTCCAAACACTCTACTTAAAGGCTGTCAATGAAGCTATACCTCTATGGTTGTCACCAATCATATATGACACTATCACTTTGTGAATGTTTCAAGTTTGTACCCCTCTGCATTATAATGTTGGAATTGAGGATTATTTCTTCATTTTAAAGAATAATCTTGTTATCTTGTTATTTTATTGCTGTGGCTACTACATATAATGGATTGGGTCTTCAGCATATAATACAACAAAGGAAGGGGTAGAGACAATTAGGTTCATATTCATTGTTGATTTTGGCAAATTTACAATTTAGTTAGGTATTTTAGGATGATCATGTTTAACTGCTACTTGAAAGTTATATTAGGTGCAAAGTTTCCTTTCTACATGACCCTTGTTTACTCTCAAACCACATTGAAAATAGGCTCAGTAAATTAGAAGGTGTGTATATGTGTATGTGTGTGTTTGTGTGTGTGTGTGAACCTGGGTGCTGTTTCTCAGGAACAACATACTTTTCTTCTTTTTTAAAATTATTATTATTATTATGAATAAAGAAGTCACACTTTCTATCCCTGTATATCCTTATTCAAGGTCCCTACCCCTTCCCACAACATCAGGTCATTCTTTCTTCTCCACAACTCCCCATACCATCCCTGGGCAGGCAGCAGGCAGTCCCATGGTCCCACTGATCCAATATTGCTTAGTTCAGTCTCCACTCCTGGCAGATCTAGCTTTCTCCCCACTCCCTCAAGAGTGAGTCAAGTGTTCCTCTAGGGGGAGTGGGATCCAAGGAGTCAGTCCGGGGTGTTTCTGAACTCAGGCTGTACAGTGGTTGTGGTTTGCAGCTTGGGCATGCTTTGCATTTTTGCTTTTGTTTGTTTGTTTAGAATCCACTAATGAGTGAGTACATCCCCTGTTTATCTTTCTGAGTTTATGATACCTTGCTCAGGAGGATATTATCCAAATCCATCCATTTGCCTGCAAATTTTAGGATAACATTTTTTTCTTACTGCTGAGTAGTACTCCATTGTGTAGATGTACCACACTTTGTTAATCCATTCTTCAGTTGAAGAACATCTAGGTTGTTTCCAGGTTCTTGCTATTACAAATAACGCTGCTATGAACATAGTTGAGCTAATGACTTTGGAGTGTGACTGTGTATCTTTTGGGTATACACCCAGAAGTGGTATTGCTGGGTCCTTGGGAAGATTGAATCTCAATTTTCTGAGAAATCACCATACTACATTCCAAAGTGGCTGAACAAGCTTACACTCCCACCAACAATGGAAGAGTGTTCCCCTTTCTCCGCATCCTCTCAAGCACAGGCTGTCCTCTGTGTCTTTTATCTTAGCCGATCAAACAGGTGTCAGGTTGTATCTCAAATGATTTGCATTTCTCTGATGGCTAAAGATGATGAGCACTTTTTTAGATGCCTTTCAACCATTTGCAATTCTTCTGCTGAGAATTCCCTTTTTAGATCTGAACCCCATTTTTTGATTGGGTTATGCAAGGTTTTGGGCTCTAGATTCTTGAGTTCTTTATATATCTTAGAGATTAGTCATCTATCACTTGTAGGGTTGGTGAAAATCTTTTCCCATTCTGTAGGCTGTTGTTTTGTCCTATTGACAGTGTCCTTGGCTTTACAGAAGATTCTTAGCTTCAGGAGATTCCACTTATTGATTCTTGGTCTTAGTTTCCCTGCCACTGGTGTTATATTTAGGAAGTGGTTGCCTGTGCCAAATCATAGAAGTGTATTTCGCACTTTCTTTTCTATCAAGTTTAAAGTGGCTGGGTTTATGTTGAGGTCTTTGATTCACATAGATTTGAGTTTTGTGCAGGGTGAACAGGCTCAGATCTATTTGCATTTTTGTAAATACTTTCATCCAGCTATAACAACATCATTTGTTAAATATACTATCTTTTTTCCATTGAATATTTTGGGCTGCTTTGTCAAAGATCAAGTGTTCATAGGTTTTGGGTTAATGTCTGGATCCTCAATTCTATTCTATTGATCCACAAGTTTGTTTTTATGCCAGGACCAGGCTGTTTTTATTTCTGTATCTCTATAGAATAACTTGATGTTAGGATGGTGATGTCTCCTGAAGTTCTTTTGATGAGTAAAATTATTTTGGCAATCCTGGCTTTCCTGTTAGTCCAAATGAAATTGAGTTTGTACTTTCAAGGTCCAAAAACTATTGGGTTGGGATTTTGGTGGGCAGTGCATTGAATCTGTAGATTGCCTTTGGTAGAATTGCCATTTTTACTATGTTGATCCTACCTATCCATAAACATGGGAGAGCTTTCCATTTTCTGATATCCTCTTCAATTTCTTTCTTCAGTGTTTTAAAATTTTTGTCAAATAGGTTTGTTACTTCTTTGGTTATAGTTACTCCAAGGTATTTAATACTATTTGCAGCTATTATGAAGGGTAATTATTTCCTTACTTCTTTTTCAGCTCTTCTAAATTTAGTGTATAGAAGGCTACTGATTTCTTTGAGTTAATCTTGTATCCTGCTACATTGCTGAAGTTGTTTATCAGCCATAGCAGTTCCTTGGAAGAATTTTGTTGATCACTTATGTATACAATCATATCAATTGCAAATAGAGATAGCTTCACTTCCTGTTTTCCAATTTGTATCCCCTTAATCTCTTTTCGTTCCCTTATTTCTTTAGCTAAAACTTTGAGAACTATATTGAATAGATAAGGGAGAGAGGACATCCTTGTATAGTTCCTGTTTTTATTGGGATTGCTTTGAGTTTTTCTCCATTAAGTTTGATATTGGCTGTCGGCTTCTTGTAAATCGCATTTATTATATTTAGGTATTCTTCATGTATTCCTGATCTCTTCTGGCCTTTAATCATAAAGGAGTGTTGGATTTTGTCAAAGGCTTTTTCAGTATCTAAGGGTATGATCATGTGATTTTGTTCCTTTAGTTTGTTTATATGATGGATAATGTTTATGGTTTTTTTGTATGTTAAACCAGCCCTGTATTTCTGGGATGAAGCCTACTTGGTCGTGGTGGATGATATTTTTTACACATTGTTGTATATGGTTTGCTAAAATTTTGTAGAGAATTTTTGCATCAATATTCAGGAGGGAAATTTTTCTGTAATTCTCCTTCTTTGTTGTATCTTTGAGTGACTTGGGTATTAAGGTAATTGTGGCCTCATAAAAGGAATTTGGCAATATTCCTTCAGTTTCTCCAGTGTGAAATAGTTTGAGGAGTAATGGTAGTAATTCTTCTTTGAATGTCTGGAAGAATTTGGCACTGAAACCATCTGGACCAGGGCTTTTATTTTTGGGGAGGCTTTTAATGACAGCTTCAATTTCCTTAAGGGTTATAGGCCTGTTTAGGTAATTAATTTGATAATCGTTTAATTTGGTGGATGGTACCTGTACAGAAAGCTGTCCATTTCTTCTAGATTTTCCATTTTTGTGGAATACAGATTTTCAAAGTATGATCTGATAATTCTCTGGATTTCCTGGGGGTCTGTTTTTATGTCCCCCTTTTCATTTCTGATATTGTTGAATTGAACACTCTCTCTCTGTTTTTGAATGTTTGGCTAAGGGCTTATTTATCTTGTTGGATTTCTCAAAGAACCATCTCTTAAATTCATTCTTTGTATTCTTTTTGTTTCAATTGTATATTTTCAACTCTAAGTTTGATTATTTCCTGTCGTCTACTCCTTCTAGATGAGTTCCCTTCTAATTGTTCTAAGGCTTTCAGATGAGCTGTTAAATCTCTAGTGTGGGATTTTTCTATATTTTTCATATAGGCATTGAGCTGTGAATTTTCCTCTTAAGACTGCCTTCATTGTGTCCCACAACTTTGGATACATTGTGGATTCATTTTCATTAAATATTAGGAAGACTTCGATTTCTTTCTTAATTTCTTCCTTGACCCAGAGATGGTTCAGCTGATTGATGTTTAGTTTTCATGGATTAGCAGGCTTTCATTAATTTCTGATGTTGTTGAACTCTAACTTTAGGCCCTGATGGTCCGATTTGTTACAAGGGAATATTTTCATATTTTTTTGTATCTGTTGATGTTTGCTTTATGACCAATTATGTGGTCAATTTTGGAGAAAGTTCCATGAGGAGCTGAGAAATACGTATATTCCTTTGCATTTGGGTGGAAACTTCTTTAGATATCTATTAAATCCATTTGCATCATAACCTCTTTTAGACTCCTTATTTCTCTGTTGACTCTCTGTCTGGTTGACCTATCCAGGGTTGAAAGTGGGGTATTGAAGTCTCCCACTATTAGAGTGTAAGAATTGATGTGGGATTCGAGCTTTAGCAGTGTTTATTTTACATAGGTATGCGCCCTTATATTAGGAGCATAAATATTCCGGATTGAGATCTCCTCTTGACCAATTTTTCCTGTGATGAATAAGTAATGACCATCTTGGTTGGTTTTAATTGCCTTTAGCTTAAAGTCTACTTTGTTAGATATTAGGATGGCAACCCCTGCTTGTTTCTTAGGACTATTTGACTGGAAAACCTTTTCATAATCCTTTAGGCTAAGCCTGTGTTTGTCCTTGCATTTGAGGTGTGTTTCTTTTAGGCAACAGAAGGATGGCTTCTGTTGTTGAATCCATCTTGTTAGTTTGTGACGTTTTATAGGAGAGTTGAGTCCATTGATATTAAGGGATATTAGTGACCACTGATTGATATTTCCTGCCATTTTTTGGTGGTAACTTGTTTTTTATTTCCTTTCTCTGGAGTGTTCTTCTGTGGAATTATTGATTGTTTGTGGTTTCATGGCCGTATCTGGGGTCATTAGGTTGGAATTTTTTTTCTCCAATACTCTCTGTAGCACTGGATTGGTCAATAGATATTGTTTTAGTCTGACTTTGTCATGAAATATTTTGTTTACTCTATGTATGGTGATTGATAATTTTGCAGGGTATAGTATTCTAGTTTGGCAGCCATGCTGTTTTAGCATCTGTATGACTTCTGACCAAGCCCTTCTAGCTTTCATCTTTTCCATTTAATAGTCAGGTGTTATTTTGATTGGTCTGACTTTATATGTAAGTTGGCCCTTTTCTTTTGCAGCTCTTAAAATTTTATCTTTGTTCTGTATGTTTTGTGGCTTGATTATAATGTGGCGTGCTGACTTTTTTGGGGGGTCATATCTATTTGGTGTTCTATAAGCTTCTTGTATCTTTATAGGCATTTCCTTCTTCAGGGGGAGTTTTCTTCTATGATTTTATTAAAAACATTTTCTGTGCCTTTGAGCTGGTATTCTTCTCCTTCTTCTATTCCTATTATTCTCAAATTAGGTCTTTTCATGGTGTCCCAGATTTCTTGAACATTTTGAGTTATGGTTCTTTTTTTTTTTTTTTTTTTTTTTTTTTTTTTTTTTTTTTTTTTTTTTTTTTTTTTTTTTTTTTTTTTTTTTTTTTTTTTTTTTTTTTGGTTTTAGTATTTTCTTTGTCTGATATATCTTTTTGTGCTACTCAGTCTTACACTTCAGAGATTCTATCTTCCATCTCTTGAACTCTGTTGGTTATGCTTGTATCTGTGGTTCCAGATTTTTTCTTCAGGTTTTCTATTTCCATCTTTGCCTCATTTTGTGCCTTTTTAATTGCTTCTATTTCAGCTTTTAGTTCCTGACATGTTTCTTTCATTGTTTGGTTTACTTTTTCTTGGTTTACTTTCATAGATTTATTCATCTCTTCCAATTTTTTGTTTGTATTTTCTTCTATTTTTTTAATGAAATTTTTCATATCTTCTTTGAGAGCTTCAATAATCATCATAAAGGAATTTTTAGTGTTGCTTCCTTCTGTTTTCTCTTCATTGCTCAGTTCAGGTCTTCAAGTTGTAGGACCACCACTTTCTTCTGGAATTATCTTGTTGTTCTTGATATTATTATTATATATTTTTGCACTAGCATCTGCCCATGGCTTCAGTGGGTAACGATTAGGTGGCACCTGGTCAGTTGTGGCATGAGGGCTTGTGTGTCTCCTGTCACATCTGAACAAAAGGTCTACTCAATCTCTACCTCTGCTCTGGGCAGGGGACTGTATTTCAAGTCTTCAATCCTTCTCTGTTTGATCAGTTGGAGGTGAGTGGTCGTGCAAATTCCCTCAGCATCAGCTGGGGGGACCCTGACAGTCAAAGTTTATCTCTGTCTGCTACAGAATGTATGGGGACATGCTCCCCAGACAGTACCTGGTCTCAGAACCAGAACCCGACCAGAACACAATTTTCCCTGGCAGGGATTCAGGTGCTGGGGCCTGCTGAATCCACCTCACCTTCGGGCTGAGTCTGAGTCTGTCTTTTTGAGTCCTCACTTCTTCTCTGTTTGATCAGTTGGAGGCGGGTGACCATGCAAATTCTCTCAGCAACAGCTGGGGGTCCCTAGCAGTCAAAGTTTATCTCTGTCTGCTACAGAGTGTGTGGGTACACATACCACAGACAGCACCTGGTCTGGTACAACATATTTTTAAACTTGGTTTTAAACTGGATTGTCAGTAGACAAGTTGTTTATACTTAATGACCAGTGAACCCCAAGGATTTAATTTTTTTGACTGTTTCGCCTCAATATTTTTAGTATTTCTCTTTCAAATCAAATATTTTTATAATAATAACTAAATTGAGAGTATATGTATATGAACTATGGCAATTCACGCAATAAGTACATGCAGAAATTAGAATATGTTTTATTAATACTGTGATAGGCTTTAGTAGTGTTTCCCATACGTAGGTTTTATTTTTTTTAACAATAGCAGAGTTACACAATGGTTGCAGAAAAATAAACAACAAAATGAGGAAAAAGTTTAACTGTTCTACTCACTGATTTTTAAAAAAGTTTTTAAGTTTTGATGTTTTAAGTTTTCTTTCCACATTGAAGAAGAAACAAATGAAGTCACCCAATGCATGTGACAGACATGACTGCTTTAAAGTAATCCACAACGCACTGCACCCTCATTTTCCTGCCCTAAATTTACTTCCTATTCATTGTGAGCTTTTACAGAAAATGACTGCTAATCCATGCAGCACTTTGGCTATTGTGAAGATTCTGGCTATTACAGGTCCACCTATTCTGCATTTTATCTTGCATGATTTTCCTTTAATGACAGCATTGTGAGGCAGTGAGCACATGCCTGAATGTTTCAGGAGAATATATTGGAATTGTTCAAAGCTACTGTGTATGGCAAGTAGGCTTATACCAGATGAGCGGGGTTTCTCACTGCAATTTGGAAATAGCCCGCGGATGTTAAGGACAGAGCTTAGAAAGGTGTTTTTTTTTTTTTTTTTTTTTTTTTTTTTTTTTTTTTTTTTTTTTTTTTTTTTTTTTTTTTTTTTTTTTTTTTTTTTTTTTTTTTTATCGGAGAGAAATATAGCAGCTTTACTTTTGTGCTACCATCCAGCTGCCTGGAGAGTAGATAACGGTGGTCAAAGATAGCCCCATTATCCAAATAGAAGCAATAGCAGTGTGCTCATTTGCTATTCCCAGCACACAGAGGATCTCTCATTTGCCTTTCTAATTCCCCATCTTCTTCTCCAGGTTTATCAAAAGAATTGCTAGCTAAAATATATGCACATTATCATTTCACGTTAGTCTATTCTCCAGGCAGTTATAAATGTACAAAGACTCTGGTGGTTGTGTGATCTACACCACAAACTAGAAAATACCCCTAAAGCATTAGTAATTGTCTTTTTAAAATATTCAGGGCTCAGTAGCCTGTGTCTCTGAATTTGTATATTCTTTTCAGCAGGATACCTAGCTTTCTGATACCATTTTTTCCCTTACACTTTAGAACAGCATATCTTTATAACTACAATGAAGCAAACAAATTATCTGATGCTTCAATGGGATGTCACTTGTGCATTTAAATTTTAAGTCAATAACTGGTATCTATAAACATTCTATGTTCATTAGGAACTTTAAGTTTTATACAAAGAAAAAGTTAGCTGTCCTAACAATTTCCTTCTCTTAACATTGAAATAATCTTTATAAAAACTGAATATTACCTAGGTCTTTTGGATAAAGCATCTGAAGGCATCACACCATAAGAGACTATTTTCTGGAAAATATGAACAAGATAAAATTAGAATATTTTTTCAGGTAATGGAGGTGGTAGACATATGAAAATGATTTTATAGACAATAAGGAACTATCTCTATGTTTACATGTCAATACTCGAGGTAAACCTTTGAGAAATATTCAAAATGATTTAATAATTATGATGTTCAAGTAATTTAGTTCTATAAGAAAGCCAAAAAACTGACAGTTTCACAGGAGTAATTCTCCATAAAAATACTGCAAAGGAGGACGAGCTAGCAAAGGCAAATGAAGATAGAACAAGAGTTCTGTGCTGATTCTCCTCAAATATTTCATTTACTTTTTCCAAAACTTCTATGTAGCAAATGATTTTGCAGGTTTCATGGGATTGCAATCTTGGGTTTAGTTTTAATAACTAGCAGGTGCAATGCAGGAAGAAAAATACTAAACAAAATTAAAGAGCCATTGTTACAAAGAGCCTATCAGAGATTACTAGAAACAGTTTAGAGCCGATTGAAATTCTTTATTGTAGCTGGCTGGGACTAGACTCTAATATTGAGGACCCAAATGTAGACCCAAGCATTTAGTAATTTGTGCTACAAAAAAATGGTTTTTACTATTTCTTATTGTAAGTATATTGCTATTTCATCTTCTAAACAAAATGCTTGTACATATGCTTATTAATAGTTACTATTATGTTAACATTTTGTCTCCTCTTTGTATTGTTCTATATAAAAGAATTGAAACATCTTTAACTGCAACTTTTCTCATTTTTCAAACAATTTAAATTTGTTTTATTTTTTTAATATGGCTTATTTTTGAAGAATTTTAAAATGTAATGTATTTATAACTGAAAAAAACTTGTTTATTGTGAAGATTTATAGCTTGTGTTTATAATGCCCATTCTATTTGTTCATTAAGTTGTGTGGTATTTGGGTCTGATTAATTTGTGTGTAATGTTTTTATATATTTCTAAATATTTTTATAAATAATGCAAAAACATAAAATTCGATAAATTTGTACACATATGCAATGAATTTTCTTTTTACATTTCAGTTCTTTCTCTTTACTTCCAATAAAATATTTAAAAGTATAAAAATGGCAAACAATCTTTGGTGCCTTATGACACCAGTGATAAATGCTTTTAATATATCAAAACAAAACACAGCACTATTAGTTTCTTGTTAAATTTTTACTTTATTATAATCTTGTCAAAGTAATAAGTTTTCTCTCTAGTCTAAGAAAATTTTGTTGGCATAATTAAGAACACTATGAATATATTAATTATGTCAAATTCTTCTTTTTTCCTTAGACATTTTCTCATTTTTCGATTAATATGTTGAAGTACAATACCATTTAAAATATTATTAATCTTTTTCTAAAATAAATATTAGCTTCTCATGACTTATTGTTCTCATATATCATCAGAATTCATTTTATAATAACTTCCATAGGTTGTTTCACTTTGCTTATAGTGATAATGACTCCATTTTTTTTCTAAGCATTGACATCTATCAACTTTAGGTAAAAGGTACTGAGGATGATCTCAAAAAACAAGTTAATAGAATTTAACTATCTTTTAATTTTCTAAAATTGTCAATAAATTGGTTGGGAAATTAAATTGTTAGTTAAGGGCACTGCTTGATCTCCAAGGGAATGAAGGTTCAAGTTCCAGCATACACATATAATGGGATCAAATGTCCACTTCTAACTTGCCTCTGCACCAGATACATATATGGTGTACAGACATGCATAAAGGCAACATTCTCATATTCATAAAAAAAGATTTAAAAATAAAAATTTCAATCAAAACTGGTCCTACAATTTCTTCATTAATTTGAAAACTCAGTAGAGATTCAACATAATCAGCGAATATTATTCAGTAACATTAAATTATAGACACAATTTATGGTACAGTTATCAGGGCATTATAGATTTTTTTTTGTTTTTCTTGGCACAATTTTACTCAATCTTTAAAAAAAAATTGACATTAATTTTTTATAATAATACTTTATTTCATTCATATAGTATTTGTAAAAGTTATTAAATGTAAAAATACATTGAATTTTTAAATTAAATTTAAATTAGTTAAATTGAATTAAAGATAAATTAAGTCTCTGAACAGCATAACCCCATGATGCTTGAGGCAGACTGAGAGTCAGTTGTCTTCAGACAGCGAAGATCCCAGGTTCAGCACAGAGTGGGAGGTGAGCACGTTCTAGCTCCTAGGCCTCCTGGGGACCTCATCCCAGAGGTTTGACCTCATGGGCAGGCATGTGCTGAATCAGGGCTGACAGATGCCTTCCCCAGCAATCCCAGGCATCACATCACAGATGCTCAGGCACCACCTTCAAGGCAGGCTGCAACATCACAAATGGACAGACATCTCTCTGAACAGCATGATTCTGAGGTGTCCAAAGCAGAGTTGAAGTTAGGCAGCTTCAGACAATGAGGATCCTGTGGCCTTAACAGAGCAAGAAATCATGCAGACTAGGTGTCCATAGCAGATAGGAGGCACACAATCCGTGTAGCCACAATGGACTAAGATTCTACTAAGAACTGACTAAGCATGAACCAAAGAAACAATAGGCAGATGTCAGTGCAAGAATACATATAATAGTATAAACAACAACAAGGCATGACCAGAAGAAGAACTGAAAAGAGCAATGACGAGGAATCAGAAGGAAACAACAATATAAACACCCGTATTAAAATTATATCCTTAAAAGAGGATATAAAAAATTCCTTTAAAGAAATAGAAGAAAAAAACAAATAAGAAATTGAAAGAGATGAACAAATCCTAAAAAGAAAACCAACAAAGAGGAATCAAACAAATTAAAGAATCATTCTAGGAACTAAAAATAGAAATAGAAACACTAAAGAAGGCACAAAATAAAGCAAAGGATGAAATATAGAATCTGAAGAAACAATCTGGAACTAGAGATACTGGCATAAACAACACAATATAGAAGATAGAAGAGAGAATCTCTGGAGTGGAAGACTCAATAGTGGGATTAGATAATCACTCAAAGAAAACACCAAAACCAAAAATGCCATAACACAAAACATTCAGGAAATTTAGGACACCGTGAAAAGACCAAAACTATGACATGATTACATACATAAGTGACCCACAAAATTATACCAGGGAACTTCAACAACTGATAAACACCTTCAGCAATGTAGCAGGATACAAGATTAACTCAAAGAAATCAGTAGCCCTTTTATACACTAAAGATAAAAGGGCTTAAAAAGAAATAAGGAAAACATCACCTTTTATAATAGCTGCAAATAGCATTAAATACCTTGGTGTAACCATAATCAAAGTTATATCAAATCTGTTTGACAAAAATTTTAAATCTCTGAAGAACAAAATTGAAGAGGATATCAGAAAATAGAAAGACCTCCCATGTTCCTGAATAGGTAGGATCAAAATAGTATAAATAGCAATCTTACTAAAAGCAATCTACAGATTCAATGCAATTCTCCTCAAAAATCTAAACACATTTTTTTACATACCTTGAAAGAATAATACTCAATTTTATTTGGAATAACAGGAAAGCCAGGATTGCCAAAATGATTTTGTTCAACTTTGCTTCAGTAGGCAACACCATGTCCGACTTCAAGTTATACTTTAGAGCTACAGTAATAAAAACAGCCTGGTACTGTCATAAAACCAGACTTGTGGATCAAAGGAATCAAATTGAAAACACAGACAATAACCCATACACTTATGAACACTTGATTTTTGACAAGGAGGCCAACAATATTCAATGGAGGAAAGATAGTATCTTCAACAAATGGTGTTGGCATAATTGGATAGGAGTGTGTAGAAAAATGCAAATAGATCCAAACCTATTACCTCTCACAAAACTCAAATCCAACTGGATCAAAGACCTCAACATAAAACCAGCTACACTGAACTTGATAGGAAAGCAAGTTGGAAATACCCTCCAACGCATTAGTGTTGGTGACCACTTTTTAAATATAACACCAGTAACACAGACACTAAGAATAACAATTGATAAGTGGGACATTCTGAAACTGAGGATCTTTTGTAAGGCCAAAAACACAGATAATAAGACAAAATGACTGCATACAAAATGGGAAAATATTTTGGTCAACCCTACAAGTGATAGAGGATTGATCCCTAAAATTTATGAAGAACTCAGGAAACTACAGCCCAAAAACTTGAGTAACACAATTAATAAATGGCTTTCAGAACTCAAAAGTTAAAAGTCTTCTCAGCGGAAGAGTCAAAATTGGCTGAAAGGCACATGAAAAAGTGCTCAACATCTTTAGCCATCAGGGAAATGCAAATCAGAACAATCTTGATGTACCACCTAACACCTGTCTGAATGGCAAAGATTAAAAACACAGAAGACAGCCTATGCTAGAGAGGATGCTGAGCGAGGGGAACACTCCTTCATTGTTGTGGGAGTGTAAACTTATTCAGCCACTTTGGAATGCAATATGATGGTTTCTCACAAAGCTGGGAATCAATCTCCCCAAGCATTCTTAGGCATATTCCCTAAAGAAGCATATTTGCACCCCAAAAGCATTAGCTCAACTATGTTCATAGCAGCATTATTTGTAATAGCAAGAACCTGGAAACAAACTAGATGCCCCTCAATTGAGGAATGGATTAACAAGATGGGGTACATCTGCACAATGGAGTACTACTCATATGTAAGAAAAAATGATATTGTAAAATTTGCAGGATAATGGATGGATATGGAGAAAATCCTCCTGAGCAAGGTCTCACAATCCCTGAAAGATAAACCAGGAATATACTCACTCAATAGTGGACTTTAAACAAAAAGCAAAGCATTGCCAATGTGCAAACCACAACCACTGAACATCTTGGGATCTAAAACACCTTGGACCAGCAACTTGGAGCCCATTCCCTCTAGAGGAACACCTGACCCAGCCTTGATATTGGATTGAGGAAAGCAGATGTCCATATAGTGGATCCTGAACTAAGCTACCTTGGGTCCTTGGGATTTCCTGACCTTGCTGGGGAGGACATAAGGAGATGGAGAGAAGAGAGAATGACTGGAAGGGGCAGCAGGGGAAAGGGAGTTTGATACATGAAAAAACAATAGACATTATTCACAATAAATTTTAAAAAAAGAAAATAAAAGACCAAACCTGAGAATAATAGTAACAGAAGAAGAATACCAGCTCAAGCGCACAGATAACATATTCATTAAAATCATAGAAGAAAACCTTCCCAATCTTAAGAAGAAAACGCCTATAAATATACAAGAAGCTTACAGAGCATCAAATTGAAGAGAGCCCCCAAAAAGTCTGTACACAATTTAATAATTAGTCCAAAAACCATACGGAACAAAGAAAAAAATTAAGAGCTGAAAAAGAAAAAGGCCTACTTTCCTATGAAAGCAGAACCATCAGAATAACTCTTCAGTTTTTCAACAATGAAATCAAGAAAATCCTGGTCAAAAGCTATACAGATACTAAAAGAGCATGGCTGCCAACCCAGACAACTATACCCAGCAAAACTATTAATCACCATAGGTGGAATAAGCAAGATATTGTATGACAAAAATAAGTTGAAACAATACCTATCCACTAATCCAGCACTATTGAAAGGACTTGAGGGAAAACTTTAATTTAAGGAACCCAGATACACCCATGAAACCACAAACAATCAATAATCCCCTAGAAGAAAAACCCTAAGAAAGAAAATACACACAAACTAATCACCAAAATATCAGGAAGTAATAATCAGTCATCATTAATATCCCTTAACATCAATGGATTTAATTCACCTATAAAAGGACACATCTTTACATGATGGATACAAAAATAAAAGCCAACCTTCTGCTGCATACAAGAAACACATCTCAACTCCAAAGACAAATGCAGGCTCAGAGGAAAGGGATGGGAAAAGACTTTTCAAACAAATGTCCCCAAGAAACAAGCTGCTATTGCTATCCTAATATATAACAAAGTAGACTTCAAACTAAAAGCAATCAAAACAGACCAGAACAGACATTATTTATTTGTATCAGTAAAAACTGAGCAAGATTCTATCTCAATTCTGAATATTTAGGTCGCTAATATAAGGATACCTTATATTTAAAAGTGTTTAAAAGTAACACCACTAAAGTTTAAACCCCACATCAGCTATCACACTCTGATAGTGGGTGACTTCAACTACTAAATTTTACCCTTGGATAGGTCAACCAGACAAAGACTCAACAAAGAAATAAGGGGTCTAACAGATGTTATGATGCAAATGGACTTGATAGATACTTACAGAAGCTTTCATCTGAACACAAAGAAATATACATATTTCTCAGCATCCCATGGAACTTTCTCTAAAACTGACCACAAACTTGGTCATAAAGCAAATATCAATAGATATAAAAATGGTATAACCTCTTGTATCATATCAGACCATCATGGATTCAAGTTAGAATTCAACATCAACAACAATCAAGGAACACTTACAAACTCATGGATACTGAACATCCCTACATTGAACCACCTCTGTATAAGGGAAGAAATTAAGAAAGAAATAAAAGACTTTCTAGAAGTTAATGAAAATGAAGCCACAACATGCCCAAACTTATGGGAAATAATGAAAGCAATGTTAAGAGGAAAATTCATGGCACTAGATGCCTATATAAAAAAAAAAAAAAAAAAAAAAAAAAAAAAAAAAAAAAAAAAAAAAAAAAAAAAAAAAAAAAAAAAAAAAAAAAAAAAAAAAAAAAAAAAAAAAAAAAAAAAAAAAAAAAAAAAAAAAAAAAAAAAAAAAAAAAAAAAAAAAAAAAAACAAGGAAAGCTCATACAGAGACATAACAACTCAGATGAAGGATTTAGAACAATTAGAAGCAAACTCACCTAGAAGGAGTAGATGACAGGAAATACTTAAACATAGGGCTGAAATCAATACAGCAGAAACAAAGAGAACAATACAAAAAAGTCAATGAATCAAAAAGTTGGTTCTATGAAAAAGTCAACAAGATAGACAAACCCTTATCCAACCTAACCAAAAGATAGAGAGAGAGAGTATTCAAATTAACAGAATTAGAAATGAAAAGGGGAACATAACAACAGATACCCAGGGAATTCAGAGAATTGTCAGGTCACACTTTAAAAATCTATACTCTACTAAAATAGAAAACCTAAAAGAAATAGACAGATTTCTGGACAAATACCAATTACCAAAATTAAATCAAGAACAAATTAAAGACTAAGAAAGACCTGTAACACCAAGGGAAATTGAAGCCCTTATTAAAAGTCTCCCAAATTAAAAAAAAAAAAAAAAAAAAAAGCCTGGGTCCAGAAAATTTTGTTGCAGAATTCAGCCACACATTCAAAAAGAACTAATACCAATGCTCAACAATCTGTTCCATATCATGGAAACTTAGGGAATGCTGCCAAACGCTTTATGAGGCCACAATCACCCTGATACGCAAGCCATTCAAAGATTCAAAAAAGAAAAAGAATTACAGACCAATATCCTTCATGTACATTGATGTAAAAATACTCAACAAAATTCTGGCAAACTGATTGCAACAATATATAAAATAAAGTTATCCATTCCTATCAAGTAGGCTTCATCTCAGAAATTCAGGGATTGTTCAACATATAAAAAAGTATAAATATCAATCATCATGTAAACAAATTGAAGAAAAAAAACACATGATCATATCCTTAAATACTGAAAAAGTCTTTGACAAAGTCCAACACTTCTTTATGATAAAGTCCTGAAGAAATCAGGAATACAGGGAAAATTTTGAAATATAATAAAGTGATTTACAAGGAGCCAATGGCCAACATCAAACTCAATGGAGAAAAACTCAAAGCAATCCCACTAAAATCAGAAACTAGACTAGGCTGTCCCTGTCCCCTTATCTATTCAATATAGTTTTCAAAGTTTTAGCCAAAGCAATAAGAGAATGAAAAAAGATTAAGGGGACACAAATTGGAAAAGAAGTCAAACTATCTTTGCAGATGATATGATTGTATACCTAAGTGACCCACAAAATTCTACAGCTGATAAACACCTTCAGTAATATAGCAGCATGCAAGATTAATTTAAAAAAATCAGTAGCTCTTCTATACTCTAAAGACAAAAGGGTGAAAAAGAAATTAGGAAAACATCACCCTTTATAATATCTGCAAATAGCATTAGATACTTCAGAGTAACTATAACCAAAGAAGTAACAGACCTGTTTGACAAAAATGTTAAATCACTGAAGAAAGAAATTGAAGAGGATATCAGAAAATAGAAAATGGATGAATATGGAGAATATTCTCCAGAGCAAGGTATCACAATCCCGGAAAGAAAAGCAGGGGATGTAATAACGCTATAGTGGACTTTAGGCAATAATTCTTTTTTCATTGAAAGATGGTGGGTGAATAAAGTGATTTAAAACACACACACGGGGGCTGGAGAGATGGCTCAGTGCGTCTGCTCTTCCACAGGACCTGGGTTCGATTCCCAGCACCCACATGGCAGCTAATAACTGTCTGTAGTTCCAGTTCCAGGCAAAACACCAAGGCAAATAAATAAATTTAAAACACACACACACACACACACACACACAAAAAAAACAAAACCAACAACAACAACAACAACAAAAAAACAAAAAACAAAATTTCAGGTTTGTCTGTAGAAGGGTTGCTTAGCAGAAATTTGTGGTGGCCATAGTGCATTTTTGGACATTAGCTATGACCTACTGTGCTTTCTTTATTTGTAGCTGAGCCTAATCTGTCTTGAGAAGCTTTAGATTTTATTTTTTATATTTCATGTATTTTAGAGAAAAGAGAAGTTTTATTATTGTATGGGTTTTTTGTTATCTATTCTGAATGTTTTGCTCTTTTAAATAATGTTTGATATTGATTTTCAAAAAAATAGTAAAAAAAGGTAAAATTTTAAATTTAATTTCTTATGTTTTTTATTTTACTGCATACACATTACAAAATAAAATTTAAAAATCAAAATATATTATCTCATACATACTGGTACATTTCATAATTTAAAGAAATTCTGCCATTTATATCTATTTTCTCATCAAATTACCCATAGATGTAGTGTCCACAACCTACTGGTAGTAATTACACATTAAGCAACATTAATTTTTATTGCTGCATATCATCTATAAAGTTTTACTTAAACTGAAATTATCTTTATTTACTTAAGCCCAGCTTTATAGTAAGTAGGCCCCTTGTTTGTTTGTTAGGCATCTTTTTACTTATTGAGTTTTGTGTTCATCTACTTTCTTGTGCCAGTGGCTGTAAATTGCATTTTCTTTATAAAATGTTGTTTTATGTTACTTATCAAATTAACCTGCATAAAGTTTTTCATAGTACATTTAGTTTCTTTTTTATTTTAAATATTGCTTCATGTAAATTAGTCAAATTCCTTTTTTCTCTTATAAATTTCTTATTAGTTTTAAGAATTTTTTTTAATTTTCAAAAATTTACTTTATTTAGTCTTTGAGACTGTCATGCCCATGTACAATGTGTTTCAATTATAGGCACCAAGTTTCCCCTCCACATCCTTCTCTTGCAGCTGACTCCTCCTTCTCCCTCCAATTCTTGTCTTTCTCTGTTTTAAATGTACAAGCTACTTAATGTCATTAGAGATACCCATACATGAAATGGAGTAAGGCCATTTACCAGAACTTGGACAACCTCCATGAGGTCACACCCATGAAGAAAAATATTTCTCTTTCTGACATCTGCTACCAAGTGCCAATAATTCTCAACTAGAGAGATCTCTTCTCTCTCATTCATCCTGGAGTATTGATTGATATACTCTCATACAGTCAATCACAACCACTAATCAGTCATATATGCAAGGATCACATAACCTACAGAAGATATCGTTTTGCACACATTACAATTTTTAATTTGTAGTACACACATGTATGCTTCATGTAAGTTTGAAAAATTTGACAAGAGATCAAAACATTATTAGTATTAATGTCTTCAGTTTATAGTTGTGTTGTGTTTGCTGACTTATGGTGTTCTAATACCTATAGTATTCATCTTCCTACTTAATTTGGAGACTGATAAGTTTGCTAACAAGGCAAAACAGGTGATTGCTTTAAGTGTAGGAGGGTGACATAACAATCCAGTATATCCCACTCATTTGAGAATTACTGCTGCTAGCTTTGTAGTTGGGATTTTTCGTTTTCAGTAACAAATCTTCAAGAGAAGCTAAGTAGTATTTAATGCAACATTTCAATTTTCACTTGCTTTAAGCTGATTAGTTGAGCATTTTCAAATGCATATTGATTTTTTTCTCTGCTTATTCTGTCAAGTTTTAAACAAATTATTTTAAATTATCCAACAATTTTTATCTTTGCATTAACCAGTTTTATTTTACCATAGCAAAAACAAAAAACAAAAAAAGCATTTTATAAGTGGGTGAGATAAATTTGACTAGCAGTTTTAGAGAATATGATCCAGCTGGTCTCAATGTTTGAATGTGAAGAAAACATAAACACTTCATTGCTAGGAAGGAAAACACTAAGGAGAGGAAAAAAAAAATTCCTTAATATCAGTTACACAGGGAATGCTCCTAAGCCCTTGTTCTCCAGACACTTCACTACCTTCCAAAGTTTTATCCTAAAAAATAACCTTACATCAATTCTTCATTAAATATTCTGTTCATTCTTGTTATATGTATATTGTTTTAAATAAGCATAGAATTATCATATTTGTATATTGAATAATGTTATGTGAAAAAACTATTCTAAGGGGCCTGGGGTGATACAATACACATCTACTCATTTCAGATAATGTAGAGTGAGTAATCTTAACGAACTTCTGGGTTAAATTTTGACTGAAGCCCACCAATTCAAATAAAGTCATTTAAACATATTATTGACAGTTATTACATATCGAGAAACCCAATTGAGATTTTTGGAATTTAATTTTTATACTATATTCTGATGTCAAGGTTTTTCATCCCTTGAGATGATTCAGTTTAGGCATATTTTGTTTGTCCTAAGTATGTCCTACTATTTCCTTTTTTGCTATGCAATGCTTTTTCTTTTGTCTATAGACACACAAACACACACAAATATACTAATAAAAAATACATATAGTCTTAGTCCTCCACTAACTTTTTATTTATAGTCTTTCCATCTCTTATTCCATGTTGATCTCTCATTCTTGGAGAGAGAGGGTATGATATAGAGTGTCATCTAAGGGCTGATCACTTTATAGCATATTATTTATTTTACATATTTTGTTTTCTGTGTCAATGGCATATTACTACTAAAAATATCTGATACCAATTTATGAGTATAATAATAGTACTCTGTCTTTTTTGGACATTGATAGCAGTAGTCATCTCTGCAGAATATGCTGTCATCTGTGTCTTATATCTTACCCAACCTGACAGGTGTAAGGTGGTATCTCAAAGTTGTTTTGATTTGCATTTTTTTGATGGCTAATGATGTTGAACACTTTTTCAAGTGCATTTCAGCCATTATTAATTGTTTATCTGAGAATTCCCTTTTTAGTTCTAAACCAATTTTCTGATTGGATTATTCAAGCTTTTGGGCTCTAGTTTTGGAGTTCTCTATATATTTTAGAGATCAGTCCTCTATCACTTGTAGGGTTGGTGAAAATCTTTTCCCATTTAGAAGGCTGCCCTTCTGTCCTATTGACTGTGCCATTGGCTTTACAGAAGATTCTCAATTTCTGGAGGCCCCACTTAGTGATTACTGTTCTTAGTTTCTGTGCCACTGGTGCTATATTTAGGAAGTGGTCACCTGTGCAATTTCATTGGAGGGTATTTCTCACTTTCTTTTCTATCAGGTTCAGAGTGGCTGGGTTTATGTTGAGGTCTTTGATTCTCTTGGATTTGAGCTTTGTGTAGGGTGACGGGCTTGGATCTATTAGCATTTTTCTACACACTACCATCCAGCTATGCCAACACTATTTTATAAAGATACTATCTTTTCTTTCTATTGAATATTTTGATCCTCTTTGTCAAAGATCAGGTGTTCATAGGTTATTGGGTTAATGCTCAGATCCTCATTCAATTCCATTGATACACAATTCTGTCTTTCTGTCAGTACCAGGCTATTTTTAATTATTGTAGCTATATAGTATAACTGGATGTTAGGATGGTGAAGTCTCCCAAGGTTCTTTTGTTGATCAAAATTGTTTTGGCAGTCCTGGCTTTCCTATTATTCCAAATAAAATTGAGTATTGTTCTTTCAAAATCCAAAAAAAATATTGTGTTGGGATGTTGATGGGCAATGCGTTGAATCTGTAGATTGCTTTTGGTAGAATTGCCATTTTTACTATGTTGATCCTACCTATCCAGGAACATGGTATATCTTTTCATATTCTAATATCCTCTTCAATTTCTTTCTTCAGTGATTTAAAATTTTGTGAAGTATACGTTACTCCAAGGTATTTAATGCTATTTGTACCTATTATAAAGGGTGATGTTTCACTTATTTCTTTTTCCCCTCTTTTATATTTAGTGCATAGGAGGGCTACTGAATTCTTTGATTTAATCTTGTATCCTCCTAAAATGCTGAAGGTGTTTACCTACTGTAGAAGCTCCCATGTAGAATTTTGTGGGTCACTTATGTGTATAATCATATAATCTTCAAATAGAGATATTTTCACCTCTTCTTTTGCAATTTTATCCCCTTAATCTCCTTTCGTTCTCTTACTGCTTTAGTTAAAACTTTAAAAACTATATTGAATAGATAAGGGGAGAGAGGACATGCTTGTTTAGTTCTTGGTATTAGTGTAATTGCTTTGAATTTTTCTCCATTAAGTTTGATGTTGGCAGTAGGCTTGTAAATCGCCTTTATTATATTTAGACATTTGTCCTGTATTCCGGATATCTTCAGGACTTTTATTATAAAGGAGTGTTGGATTTTGTCAAAGGCTGTTTCAGCATGTAAGGATATGATCATATGTTTTTTTTTCTTTTAGGTTTTTTATATGATGGATGACATTTATGATTTTTGATATGTTGAACCATCCCTGCGTTTCTCAAATAAAGCTTACTTGATCGTGGTGGATGATTATTTTTTTATATGTTGTTGTATACAGTTTGCCAAAATTTTGTTGAAAATTTTAGCATCAATACTCATGAGGGAAATTTTTCTGTAATTCTCCTTCTTTGTTGTGTCTTTGTGTGTCTTTGGTATTGGGGTAATTGTGACCTCATAAAAAGAATTTGGCAATATTTCTTCAGCTTCTACTATGTGATACATTTTGAAGAGTGATGGTAGTAATTCTTCTTTGAATGTCTGGTAGAATTCTGCACTGAAAGGATCTGGACCTGAGCTTTTTTATACTTGGTAGTCTTTTAATAACAGCTTTAGTTTTCTTTAGGGTTATAGGACTGTTTAGGTAATTAATCTGGTCTTCATTTAACTTTGGTAAATGGTACCTATCCAAAAGACTGTCCATTTCTTCTAGGTTTTTCATTTTGTGCTATATAGATTTTCAAAGTATGACCTCATAATGCTCTGGTTTCCTGGGGGTCTGTTGTTATATCCCCCTTCTCATTTCTGATTTTGTTGATTTTGATATTCTCACTCTGCTTTTTTATTAGTTTGAATAGGGCTTATATATCTTGTTGACTTTCTCAAAGAACAAACTATTTGATTCATTGATTCTTTCATTGTTCTATTTGTTTCAATTATATTGATTTCAGCTCTAAGTTTGATTATTTTGTGCCATCTACTCCTCCTAGTTTAGTTTGGTCTAATTGTTCTAAGGCTTTCAGCTAAGCTGTTAGTTCTCTAGTGTGGGATTTCTCTACGCTTTTCATATGAGCATCTAATGCTATGAATTTTCCACTTCAGATTGCTTTCATTGTCTCCCACAAATTTGGACATGTTGTAGATTCATTTTGGTGAAATTCTAGATAGACTTTGATTTCTTTCTTAAATTCTTCCGTGACCCAGAGGTGGTTCAGTTGAGTGATGTTTATTTTCCATGAGTTGATAGGCTTTCTGTTACTTTTGATTCTGTTGAACTCTAACTGTAGGCCCTGCTGGTCCGATATGATACAAGGGATTATTTCTATTTTTTTTGTATCTATTGAGATTTTCTTTATGACAAATTATGTGGTTAATTTTAGATAAGTGGAACTGAGAAATATGTATATTTCTTTGATTTGGGTGAAACCTTCTGTAAATATCAATTAAATCCATTTGTGTCATAACCTCTGTTAGACTCCTTATTTCTATGTTGAATCTCTGGTTGACCTATCCAGTGGTGAAAGTGGGATATTGAATTCTCCCACTATTAGGATGTGAGAATCAATGTAGGATTTGAACTTTAGCAATGTTTCTTTTACATAGATAGTTGTCCTTACATTAAGGGCATAAATATTCCGGATTGAAATCTCCTCTTGACCAGTTTGTCCTGCAATAAAAAAGTAATGCCCATATTAGTTCCTTTTACTTGATTTTAGTTTAAAGTGTACTTTGTGAGATATTCAAATGATTATCCCAACTTGTTTCATAAGGACATTTGATTGGAAAATCTGTTCTCACTTTTTTACTGTGAGCCTGTGTCTGTCTTTGTAGTTGAGGTGTGTTTCTTGTATGCAGCAGCAGGATGGCCTCTGTTTTTGTATACATCTTGTTCATATGTGTCTTTTTATAGGTTAGTTGAGTTCATTGATATTAAGGGATATTAGTGACCACTGATTGATGTTTTCTGGGTTTTTTTTTGGGGGGGGGAGGTAGTTGTATGTATTTTCTTTCTCTGGCCTTTTCTTCTGTGGGATTATTGAATGTTAATGGAATGTTACTTATTGAATGTAGTTTCATGGAGGTATCTGGGATCCTTAGGTTGGAGTTTTCTCTATAATGCTTTCTAGAAGGCAGAATTGGAAGATAGGTATTGTTTCAGTCTGACATTTTCATGAAATATCTTGTTTACTACATCTATGGTTATTGATGATTTTACTGGGAATAGTAGTCTATGTTGGCAGCCAAGCTCTTTCAGTGTCAGTATAACTTCTGAACAAGCCCTTCTTGTTTCATCATTTCCATTTAATAGTCAGGTGTTATTCTGATGGTTCTTCTTTTCTAATTAATTTGGACCTTTTCTTTTGCACCTCTTAAAATTTTTTCTTCTGTATTTTTTGTGGCTTGATTATTATGTGGCAAACATATTTTTGGGGGAGGATCATATCTATTTTGTTTTCTCTAAGCTTCTTGTATCTTTATAGGAGTTTCCTTCTTTAAGTTAGGAAAGCTTTCTTTTATGATTTTATTCTAAACTTTATCTGTGCGTTTGAGCTGGCATTCTTCATTTTCTTCTATTCTCATTTTTCTCAGGTTAGGTCTTTTCATAGTGACCCAGATTTCCTGAACATTTTGTGTTATGGCTTTTTGGAGTTTAGGATTTTCTTTGAATGATGTATCTATTTCATCTACTGAGTCTTCCACTCCAGAGATTCTCTCTTCCATCTGTTGGATTTTGTTGGTTATGCTTGTATCTGTAGTTCCAGTTTTGTTTTTCAAATTTTTTATTTCCACCTTTCCTTCATTTTGTGCCTTTTTTTTATTGCTTCTGTTGCAGTTTTTAGTTCCTGCAATGCTTCTTTCATTTTTTGCTTTACCTTTTCTTGGTTTCCTTTCAAGGATTTGTTCATCTCTTCTCAATTTCTGCTTATATTTTCTCCTATTTCTTTAAGGGAATTTTTTTATATCTTCTTTGAAGGCTTCAACAATCTTCATCAAGGTGTTTATGGTGTTGTTTCCTCTTCATTTCTCTTTTCAGGTCCTGTATTTGTAGAAGCACCAGTTTCTTCTTGTGTTGCCTTGTTGTTTTTTAATTTGTTATATGTTTTTTTGTACTAGCATCTGCCCATTGCTTCAGTGGCTCACAATTAAGCAGCACCTAGTCAGTTGTGGCAAGAGAGCTGGTGTGTCTCTGGTCTCCTCTGAGTAAGGGGTCTGCTCAATCTCTGACTCTGCTCTGGACAGGGTTCTGAATTTCAAAGCCTCTGTCCTTCTCTGATGACACAGTTCACCCTGGAGGTGGGGCCCACTGTGCAAAGTCTCCTCTTTTAGGTGTGGTTGTAGAGCCCCTCACAACTAAAGTCTAGCACCTGTCTGCTAGGGAGAGTCTTAGATTAGACTCATGGATTGACTTGGGTCCTGGTGTGTGACTTTCTGGACAGGTGGTTTAGGTGCCTGAATCTGCTCACCTCTGGATGGGGATCTGAATACAGACATAATTTTTTTTATAACTTATTATTTTGCTTTAATTACTCCAATTGTATAAAGTAAATTTTAGAGATCAAAGCACTTTGGAATTGTAGTACTCATCTATAAAGTTGTCTGAGACTGAGTATTATTGCTGTGATAAAACACAACCAAAATCTAGTTTTTTAGAGATGGATACATATCAGCTTATATTTCTATATCATAGTCTATCATCAAAGTAAATGATGAAAAAAAACTCAGGAAAAATTTGGAAAGAGAAACTAATGTAGAAGCTATGAGAGAATGCAGCTTACTCTGTTAAATTCTCATGGCTTATTCAGTGTGCTCTTTTACACAAATGAGAAACTCCTGCTCACAGAGAGAAAAGGCCTCAGCAGAAAATGTGCCCAGAGCTTGCCTGCACATCATTCTGGTGGTAACATTTTCTCAATAGAAATTTCCTCTTCACTACACCTATAGGAACACCTGACTCACTCTTGAGGGAAGGGGGACAAAACTGGATTTGCCAGGAGGGGAAACTGAACTAAGCTTTATTGGATCAGTGGGACCATGGAACTGTCTGATGCCTGCCCAGGGAGGGGATGGGGAGTTTTGGAGTATTGCAGCACTAACCCACCATGAAATACATGCTAAATAAGGTTTATTATTTAAAAGTTACTTACAGAACAGGGATTGTTCCAGGGGAGGAGGAGAAAAGGTAGGAGAAGTGTGGAGAAGCGGAGAGCAGGAGTGATCCTAACCATGGAGAGCAGGAGCTATCCCAGCCGTACAGTCCTTCCTACCCCATGCCACTCGTCCAGCAATGCACGGCCACTTCCATCTTCCAGCACGTCCCTCTTTCATCATTTCTCCCCCAGTTGACCACGCCCTGCCCTGCTCAGCACTCAGGCACAGTTTATCTGTGTAGCTTTGGATTTCCCACTACATTCAACTTTGCATCAGTATATATTATCCCAATCAGACATATAGATTAATTTCCCATTTGTATCAATATACAAACATTTGTACCATGTTCATCTTTGTATCAATATACATATTATCTCAATCAAACATATAGATTGATTTCCCATTTGTATCAATATACAAACATCTGTACCATGGTGATTCATTTTTCATTCATCCTTTGGGTAATAGTTGTTTGCAAATATAATGATCTCCTATCTGTTTCCTTTTCCTTCTTTCTCTCTCTATCTCTCTCTCTTTTTTTTTGAAATTCCTACATCTATGTATCATTCTATCCTCTACCCAAGATTAACTTATAATAATCATATCAAAATGATAATTGACCATAACCCTACCTTGGATGACCAACTTATCGGGAAAGGGACATAGTTCTTTCATTAAGTTGCTTCATGCTGGCCTGTGTGTGATGGTATCTCTGTGGGTTCCTGTAAACTAAACAATGGTTAAGTCCTAATGAAGTAACTGTAAACATATATATAACTATTCCACAAACGTCTATAACCATTCTCATCATACTGAGTGAGTCCATCTGAAATTCTTGTTAAAAATATGATATGAAACTATCTTACAACTGTCGTGATTGGTCTATACCTCAAAAGTGATCACTGAGTGACATACAGCAGGTTCCTTCTTTCTCTGTCTCAAAGGTCTTTCATTTTCTGCTTTTTTTTCCCGGTGGGGGCCCCATCTTCCTTCTGGATGCCTTGGAGAGTGATGGTAGGAGAAATTGTTATTTATAGAGGGGAATCCAATGAATACTATTAACTGAAGATATTGAACCATCAGAGAGAATTGTCTGCAGACAAGATTTTTAGATTAAGAGAGTAAGAAATGTAGAAAGAAGTAAGATTTAAGATTTAAAGCAAAAGTGAGATAATATTGGCCCTTATATATTTCATCTATTTTTCTGTCCACCTCAGGTGGCTTTTCTGATGTGAGACAGAGTCTCTAAAGTTTTATTTACCAATACACTTGGGTTTAGAAAGGGAGAAAGCCACTTGCTCCACCTCCAAAGCCAGCCTTTTTTGTTACCAAACTAGGACCTCCTTTATATACATAAATACATAATCATTAGATATAGATGTACAGTTGTGAGAATAGAGAAATTAACCTTAGCGCCTGTCAGTGTCAGGCGTCCTTGTAATCCCCTATAGTCCTTATAACGTTTCAGAAGTCTGAGCACTCAGCAACCTTTTAGCTTTGAGAAGAGGGTTGTATCCATTCTTCTGTAAAAACAAAATTAAGACCCTGCCCCACCTTAGTTAAATGAATGTTCCTTACCATATATCCATTTGTCTTATTGGTAGACGAGCCATTACTCCTTCTCCTCAGGAGGGTTCTCCTTTTCGAATCAGTTCTTTATCAATCTTGTTAGTACCCATATTTTTTCTTTTCCTGTGGAAACAAAAGCAAAACTCCTACCTCAACGAAGCACATGCCCTGGCTTCCATTCTGAAGTTAGTACATCCTTGAAAAAAACAGGTTGATTCAACTCAGAACTCTGTTCTATCACCCAGTGTTTTTCTGCAGCTGAAGTTCCTTTCTCATCAGCATTAAGAAAGTGTAGCGGGAAATCAGGACAACAGAACGCAGAAGCTGAGGGAGAGGGGCGTGGTCGCTGAGAACAGGATTTGAACAACACCTGGAGAGAGAGGGCCACAGGCTCAGGGTAGGCAGTCTCTCATGCAGAGTGCTGGGGAAGGGGCGGAACTTCCGGTTGGTGGCGGCAAGGCTGCAGGTTGGCACGGCAGCTTGGCACGTTGCTAAAACCTCTATTTTGTAAGTGGTTCTAACAAAATAAACCTCATTTAAAACATACCTCTTGGCAGTGGGTTTTTACCGTGATAATTGGCGCCCAATGTGGAGCTAATTCCACAAACCCGCCGGGTTCCCCGCCCACGGACGGAGCTGGTATGAACGGCTTAGGCCCCACGTTGGGTGCCATCAGTTGTAGTAAGTTTTTCCTGACCCGTGTTGGGTTCAGAGATTTGTGCCTGGTGCACGTGTGGCGCCTGTGGTTTGTAACCTGGTCTGTGCGCCCGCAGCTTTTGTCCCCCAAAAGAAATGAATCACACGCTTATATACTTTAACACTGTTTGGCCCATGTCTTATGCCCATTACTAGCTAGCTCTTTCTTCTTAAATTAACCCATTTCTATTAATCTTCCCGCCACGTGGCTTAGCCTGTGGCTGGCCAGTACCTCTAACATGTCTGCTCCTCTTGGGGGTCCGATGCAGAGTGAGTGACTCCACTCCACCCTTTCCTACCTGCCTGACTGCCTCTGATTCTCCACCCACTTCTACAGTGCCCTGCATGGGTCCAAACAGTTATTTATTTACATCGTACAGAGAATATTCCACCACAAGAAAGTATAATGTCAACAAGGCACTATGTAATCTCTCCCTAGGTTTTTTCATACCACCTTCCTGTTTATAAAGCATCTCTTTCAAGGTGCGATGGGATCTTTTCACAACTGCTTTTCCAGTGAGACTGTGTGGTATCCCAGTAAGGTGCTTTATCTCATAATATCCAACAATCTGCTTCATTTTCTGAGAAACATATGCTGGAGCATTGCCAGTCTTAATTTGATCAGGAATTCCCAATATGGCCATGGCTTCCAGAAAATGAGGGAGTACTGCATTAGTATTTTCAGAACTCAGGGTGGTAGCCCACAGCATTCCTGAGTATGTGTCAATGGTATGATGAACGTATTTCATCTTACCAAGCTCCAGGAAGTAAAATACACCCATCTGCCAAATCTCATTGCTCCTTGTACCCTTAGGATTGCTCCCAGTGGGTAAGGATGGTTGATTACAAAGAGAACATTTGTCACACTTTCACAAAATTTCCTTGGCATGATGCCAAGTGATGGGAAAACTCTTCTTTAATCCCTTGCTATTGACATGATGCGTCTTGTGAAATTTTGAGGCTTCTACCACATTCCCTATCAATAACCAATCAATCTCATCATTACCCTGTGCTGAAGGGCCAGGAAGGCCTGAATGAGCCCTGATATGTGTTATATACATAGGATATGTTCTATTTCTGATAACTGTACTGTAACTGTACAAACAAAAAGGTTAATTCTGTATTGTCAGGAATAAAGTCAGTAGTTTCAATATGAAATACAACTCCTTCTGCATAATGAGAGTCAGTTATCTGGTTAAGAGGTCCAGTAAAATCCAATAACACCATAATAATGGCATACAGTTCTGCCTTCTGAACAGAATCATAAGGACTCTTTGTCACCTTACTGAAGTTTCTGATTTATAACCAGCCTTTCCTGTTTTATTTGCATCAGTAAAAAATGTAGGAGCTCCAGAAATAGGTTTATCCTGTACCACATGGGGGAAAATCCAATTAGTTTTCTTTAAACTGAATCCTTTTGCTTCAGGGATATTTATTATTAATCTCCCCCAGAAAACCACTACAGGCCTTTTGCCAAGGTTCATTGTCTGCCCATAATTGACCAATTTCCTCATTGGTCAAAGGTACAACAATTTCTGCCGGATCCCTTCCAGTCAATTGTCAAAGCCTTAATTTTCCTTTGAAGATCAAATCTGAAATCTTTTCAATGTATGTTTTCAGTTTTTTATTTAGTCTATGTGGCAGAAATATCCATTCCAATATAATATTTTCTCTTTGCATTATGACTCCTGTAGGGGAATATTCAGAAGGCAAAATAACCAGGATGCAGTCAAGGTCTGGGTCTATATGGTTAACAAGTGCTTCTTGTAATCTTTTTTCCACCAATGCTAATTCTTTCTCAGCTTCAGCAGAGAATTCCCTGGGACTGTTCAGATCCTTATCTCCATCTAAAGTTTTGAACAAATGAACCAGTTCATAGATTTTAATTCCAATAACTGGTCATATGTGGGCGAAATCCCCTAATAGTTTCTGAAAATGATTAAGTATCCTTAATCTGTCCCTCTTAATTTGTACCTTCTGAGGTCTAATTGTTTGAAAGCCTATTTTATATCCCAAATAATTGATAGAATCCCCTCTTTGTATCTTTTCAGGGACAATGTGAAGTCCCCAATCTAGCAACACCTTCTTCACTTCTTCAAACAGTCTTTCTAAGGTGTTTATGTCTGGGTCCGCTAACAATATATCATCCATATAATGGTAAATGATAGATTGTGGGAATTGATGCGTATCACTTCTAATGGTTGTTGGACAAAATATTGGCATAGGCTGGGTCTATTCAACATCCCTTGTGGAATGACCCTCCATTGGTACCTTTTTACTGGGTGTGCATTATTGAAAGTAGGTACAGTGAAAGCGAACTTGTCTTTATCTTGTTCTTCTAGAGGTATGGTAAAAAAAAAACAAAAACAAAAACAAACAACAACAACAACAACAAAAAAGTCCTTCAGATCAATAACTACAACAGGCCATCCTTTAGGTAGCGAAGAAGGTAAAGGTATACCAGACTGTAAGGTGCCCATGGGCTGGATCACCTTATTAATTGCTCTTAAACCTGTCACCATTCTCCATTTCCCAGATTTCTTCTTGACCACAAATACAGGTGAATTCCATGGGCTGGTTGATTCTTCAATATGCTGAGCTTGTAACTGCTCCTGTACCAATTGTTCTAGGGCTAGCAATTTCTCCTCTGTCAAAGGCCATTGTTGGACCCAAATAGGTTTGTCTGTCAACCATTTCAAAGGCAGGGCTGTTAGTGTCTTTGGGGTGCCTGAAGCTTTGAGACTGCATTGTTGTGCAACCTGAATAACCAGCGACTGTTTTATATAGCCTCTTGAGGTATTGCTTTCAAGGCCATGATTGGGTCTTTGGTTGATATTTAAGCCCGGAGGGATCTTAATTTGAGTGTTCCATTGTTGTAGTAGGTCATGACCCCATAAGTTCACTGCTATGTTGGCCATGTATGGCTTCAATCTTCCTCTTTGTCCTTCTGGTCCTATGCATTCGAGCCATTTCACACTCTGTTTTACATGAGACAATGTCCCAATACCTACAAATTGAACATCTACCTCCTTCGGAGGCCACCTGGGGTGCCAAGCCTGTGAAGTTATGATCGAAACATCAGCTCCTGTTTCGACTAAACTTTGCATAAAAATATTGTCTATCGTTCACTTTGGTCTTTGTTCATTTATGGAGGTCTGCCAAAATATGCGTTTTATTGGTTTACTGGATACCATCAACTTCTCTTGTAAGGGTGATATATTGTCTATGGCTACATGGTCTACTGTTTCAGACTTGGGATTCGTTACTCATCCTGAGGAAACTGCTCTTTCACTGGGACTGGATATGACTGAACCTTTTTTGGCTTGGAGGTCTGACTCTTGGGGGCTTCCTGGGGGAAGCCCTGAGTTACATTTCCTGATGTTAAAAGCTTGCCATCTTTGTCTCTTATAGATCTACACTCATTTGTCCAATGTCTGCCTTTGTTACATCTCCTACATAGTCCAGGAGGTAATGGCCTTCTGTTTAAATCACTCTTGGTATTGAGAGAATTCCCATATATGCCTTGTCTATAATTTCTCTTTATATGGCCTGGCTTACCACAATTGAAACAAATAGTGCTTTGATTTCTTACCTTAACATTAGCAATGACTGCCCTACCCAATTCTCTTCATTAGAGTGTAGATATTCAACATTAATTGCAAGTTGAATCCATTCTTCTATGGGTGCACCTTTGATCTTTAATGGCAAGATCAATTTCTTACATGTCATATTAGCATTATCGAAGGTCAAAGAGAGTATCAATTGTTTCCAAACTTCTGAATCTGACACTGCTCTATTTACAGCCTGAGTCAGTCTCTGTAAAAAGTCTGTATATGTCTCCTTTGGACCTTGTTTAATCTGAGTATATGACTCAATTCTCTGTCCTGAGTCTAAAACCCTTTCCCAAGCATTTAGGGCTGCAGTATGGCACAGCAACAGAGCATGGTCCTCATAAGTAGCCTGAACTAATACATCAGCAAACTGGCCTTCGCCAAGGATTTGGTCCTTGGAGATGATAACATTCCCAGTTTGATCTTGAGATTCCAAGGCTTTAGCCTCTTCCCTAAACCAATTCCTCCACTGCAAGCTTTGATTAATGGTCGACAGTGCAGTTGCCAAATTCTTCCAGTCATCAGAAATTACCTGATACTGTGCTGACCATGAATTTATGTATTGCTTCACAAAAGACGATTGTACGCCATATGTCACTATGGCTTCCTTTATTGTTTTTAGATCCTTCATGTGGATAGGTTCATAAGTATATCCCACATTGTCTGAAGCCCTTCCACATGATTGTGATTTTTTGGTCTCTGCCACAACTGGGAATAGAGTTGGAGTAGTAGGGGGTAGTCCCTTCATTGTAGCCACTCTAGGTAGGTCACATTTCCTACTGCAGCATCTTTTAAGAGGGGGCTCTGGGTTGTCTTGAGCAGATGCTGCCTTAAAATCCTTTTCTAAAATCTCCATACGACCCTCATGATCTTGTAACCTAGCAGTAATGGTCTTTTCCAGTGTTTTAAAGTCCTCTATAAATGACCTGTCCAACAATTTTATAGAGTGGAAAATTCTCTCATTCCCCACATTTACATATTCTAATACTTTCTGATTCAGTTTCCTAAATTTTTCATCAATATAAACTCTGTATTCCTCTCTAACCAATGTAGACCTCTCCTCTATGGAGGCAATGAGTTTCTTAATTGTCTTAATATGTTCATCCATGTCATACATCTTAGCCTCATACCCCCTATGGGGAATGTGTTAATCTCTATGCTGGGATCCTTTAAAATAGGTAGGTATAAAGTATATTATCACACAAAAAAGCAAAAGAACTCCTGGGTTGAGATAGCCTCCAAATGTATAATCCTGAAAATAATCCTCTATCACCATTGTGAAAAAATGGGTAAAATTCTGTACATTTACTAGGTCAGATATTGTGAAAGAAAATAAAAAAAAAAATTACCTTCCTCAGATGTAATGAGGACTTACGGCCAGCAGATTTCATAATTGCGATCAGCAGTGGCAGTAGTGGTGCCTGAAGCGATACCTTGTACAGCCTTTGTTTCCTTCCACAAATTTTACCAGCTTGAGCCACTGCAACCAGCTCAATCCGGTCTCTCAGGAGATCCGAGTGCAGATCCGTGCATGGCTGGGAGAAAGTCCTGAAACCAAAATAGCCACTCGCTCCAAGGCTGAGGAACCCAGCTGGGTACCGTGGAGTCAGCACCACCTCGGGCCACCAATTATTGCGGTACTAACCCACCATGAAATATATGCTAAATAAGGTTTATTATTTAAAAGTTACTTACACAACAGGGATTGTTCCAGGGGAGGAAGAGAAAAGGCAGGAGAAGTTTGGAGAAGTGGAGAGCAGGAGCGATCCCAACAGCGGAGAGCAGGAGCTATCCTAACCATGGAGAGCAGGCACGATCCTAACCATGGAGAGCAGGAGCGATCCCAGCTGTACATTCCTTCCTACCCCGCACCACTCATTCTGCTTAAAGAAACAGAAGAAAATACAACCAAATAATTGGAAGAGATGAACAAATCTATGAAAGAAACATGTTAGCAACTAAAAACTGAAATAGAAGCAATAAAAAGGCACAAAATGAGGCAAAGATGGAAATAGAAAACCTGAAGAAAAAAGACTAGAAACACAGATACAAGCATAACCAACAGAGTTCAAGAGATGGAAGATAGAATCTCTGAAGTGGAAGACTCAGTAGCTCAAAAAGATATATCAGCCAAAGAAAATACTAAAATCAAAAAAGTCATAACACAAAATAATCAGGAAATTTGGGACATCATGAAAAGAACTAACTTGAGAAAAATAGGAAAAGAAGAAGGAGAAGAATACCAGCTCAAAGGCACAGATAACATATTCAATGAAATCATAGAAGAAAACTTTACTAAATTAAAGAAGGAAATGCCTATAAAGATACAAGAAGCTTATAGAACATCAAATAGATATGACACCCAAAAAATTCAGCACGCCACATAATAATCAAGCCACAAAACATACAAAAGAAAGAAAAAATTTTAAGAGATGCAAAAGAAAAGGGCCAAGTTACATATAAAGGCAGATGCATCAGAATAACACCTGACTATTCAATGGAAATGATGAAAGCTATAAGGGCTTGGTCAGAAATTATACAGATGCTAAAAGAGAATGGCTACCAAACTAGAATACTATACCCTGCAAAATTATCAATCACCATAGATGGAGTAAAGAAGATATTTCATGGCAAAGTTAGACTGAAACATTATCTAACTACCAATCCAACACTACAGAAAGTATTAGAGGGAAAACTCCAAACTAAGAACTCCAGATACACCCATGAAACCACAAACAATCAATAACCATACAGAAGAATACTCCAGAAAAAGGAAATACAAAAAAGTTACCACCAAAAATAGAAGGAAATATCAATTAGTGCTTACTAATATCCCTTAGTATCAATGGACTAAACTCTCCCATAAAACCACACACACTAACAAGATGGATACAACAACAGAAGCCATACTTCTGTTGCCTACAAGAAACACACCTCAACCACAAAGATGGACACAGGTATAGAGTAAAGGGTTGAGAACAGATTTTACAGTCAAATGGTCCTAAGAAACAAGTGGGGATTGCAATCCTAATGTCTAACAAAGTAGACTTTAAGCTAAAAGCAATCAAAAGGGACCAAGATGGTCATTACTCATTAATCACAGGAAAAATTTTTCAAGAAGAGATTTCAATCCTGAATATTTATGCCCCTAATTTAAGGGTAAATACCTATGTAAAAGAAACACTGCTAAAGCTTGAATCCCACATCAGTTTTCACACCCTAATAGTGGGAGACTTCACTACCCCACTTTCAACCCTGGATAGGTCAACCAGACAGTGACTCAACAAAGAAATAAGAAGTCTAACAGGGGTTATGATGCAAATGGATTTAATAGATATCTACAGAAGCTTCCACCCAAATGCAAAGGAATATACATATTTCCCAGCTCCTCATGGTACTTTCTCCAAAATTGACCACATAAAGCAAATATCAACAGATACAAAAAAAAAAAAAAAAGAAAGAAAATAGTCCCTTGTAACATATCAGACCATCAGGGCCTAAAGTTAGAGTTCAACAACATCAAAACCCAATGAAATCCTACCAACTCATGGAAACTAAACATCACTCAGCTGAACCATCTCTGGGTCAAGGAAGAAATTAAGAAAGCAATCAAAGTCTTCCTAGAATTTAATGAAAATGAATCCACAATGTACCCAAACTTGTGGGACACAATGAAAGCAGTCTAAATAGGAAAATTCATAGCACTACATGCCTATATGAAAGCCTAGAGAAATCCCACACTAGAGACCTAACAGCTCATCTGAAAGCCTTAGAACAATTAGAAATGAACTCACCTAGATGGAGTAGATGGCAGGAAGTAATCAAACTTAGAGCTGAAATCAATACAATTGAAAAAAAAAGAACACTACAAAGAATCAATGAATCTAAGATTTGGTTCCTTGAGAAAGTCAACAAGATAGATTATCTCTTATCCAAATTAATCAAAAAACAGAGAGAGAGTGTCCAAATCAAAAAAATCAGAAATGAAAAGGGAGACATAACAACGTACCCCTTGGAAATCCAGAGAATTATCAGATCATACTTTGCAAATCTGTATTCACAAAAATAGAAAACCTAGAAGAAATGGACAACTTTCTGGACAGGTGCCATCTACCAAAATTAAATGAAAATTAGATTAATTACCTAAACAGGCCAATAACCCTTAAAGAAATTGTAACTGTCATTAAAAGCCTCCCCAAAAATAAAAGCCCTGGTCCAGATGGTTTCAGTGCTGAATTCTACCAGACATTCAAAGAAGAATTACTACCATTATTCTTCAAACCATTTCTCACAATAGAAACTGAAGGAATATTGCCAAATTCCTTTTATGGGGCCACAATTACCCTAATACCCAAGCCACTCAAAGACACAGCAAAGAAGGAGAATTACAGACCAATTTCCCTGATGAATATTGATGCTAAAATTCTCTGCAAAATTTTAGCAAACCATATATATAACAACAATATATAAAAAATATTATCCACCACGACCAAGTAGGCTTCATCACAGAAATGTAGGACTGGTTTAACATACAAAAAATTGTAAATGTTATTCATCATATAAACAAAGTAAAGGAACAAAACAACATGATCATATTCTTAGATGCGGAAAAAGCCTTTGACAAAATCCAACACTCCTTTATGATTAAAGCCCTGGATAGATCCATAATACAAGGAGAACACTGAAATATAATAAAGGCAATTTACAACAAGCCGACAGCAAGCATCAAACTTAATGGAGAAATCTCAAAGCATTGCCACTAAATTCAGGAACAAGACAAGGATATCCTATCTCCCCTTATCTATTGAATATAGTTCTCAAAGTTTTAGCTGAAGCAATAAGAGAACAAAAGGAGATTAAGGGGGATCATATTGGAAAAGAAGAAGTGAAACTATCTCTATTTGAAGATGATATGATTGTACACATAAGTTAGCCACAAAATTCTTTCAAGGAACAGCTATAGCTGATAAACTCCTTCAGAACTCTAACAGGATACAAGATTAACTCAAAGATATCAGTAGGTAGGATCAGCATATTAAAAATGGCAATTCTTCCAAAAGCAGTCTAAAGATTTAATGCACTGCCCATCAAAATCCCAATACAGTATTTTTTGGACCTTGAAAGAACAATACTCAACTTCATTTGGAAGAACAGGAAAGCCAGGATTGCCAAAACAATTTTGCCCAACAAAAGAACTTCAGAAGACATCATCATCCCTGACTTTAAGTTATTCTATAAATCTACAGTAATAAAAACAGCCTGGTACTGGCATAAAAACAGACTTGTGGACCAATGGAATTGAATTGTGGATCCAGGCATTAAACCAAAAACCTATGAACACCTGATCTTTGACAAAGAGGCCCCAAATATACAATGGAAAAAAGATAGTAACTTTAACAAATGGTGTTGACATAGCTGGTTGATAGTGTGTAGAAAAATGAAAATAGATCCAAGTCTGTCACCCTGCACCAAACTCAAATCCAAGTAGATCTAATACAACAACATAAACCCAGCCACTCTGAACTTGATAGAAAAGAAAGAGCAAAATACCCTCCAATGAATTGTCACAGACAACCACTTCCTAAATATAACACCAGTGGCACCAACACTAAGAACAACAATCAATAAATGGGAACTTATGAAACTGAGAAGGTGCTGTAAAGCCAAGGACACAGTTAACAAGACAAAAATGACAGGCCACTGAATGGGGAAAGATTTTCACCAACCCTACAAGTGAGAGAGGATTGACCACTAAAATATATAGAGCACAAAACCTTGAATAACCCAATCTAAAAATGAGGTTTAGAACTAAAAAGGGAATTCTCAGCAAAAGAATTACAAATGGCAGAGAGGCACTTGAAAAAGTGCTTAACTTTTTAGTCATCAGAGAAATGCAAATCAAAATAACTTTGAGATACCATCTGACATCTGTGAGATTGGCTAAGATAAAAAACACTGGTGATAGCCTATTCTTGAGAGATTGCAGAGCAAGGGGAACACTTCTCCATTGATGGTGGGAGTGTAAGCTCGTTCAGCCACTTTGGAATGCAGTACGGTGGTTTCTTAGAAAACTGGGAATCAATCTCCCCAAAGATCCAACAATACCAATTCTGGGTGTATACCCTAAAAAAGCACATGAGCACTCCAAAGACATTAGCTCAGCTATGTTCATAGCAGCATTATTCATAATAGCAAGAACCTGGAAACATTCTAGATGCCATTCAACTGAAGATGGATTAACACACTATGGTACATCTATACAATGGAGTACTACTAAGCAGTAAGAAAAAAATCATATCCTAAAATTTGCAGGCAAATGGATGGATTTGGAGAATATCCTCCTGAGGGAGTTATCACAAACCCAGAAAGATAAGCAGGACATGTACTCTCTCATTAGTGGACTCTAAACAAAAAAGCAAAAAGCAAAGCATGTCCAAGCTGCAAATCACAACCATTGAATAGCTTGGGATCTGAAACACCTTGGACTGCCACCTTGAGTCACACTCCCTCTAGAGAAACACCTGACTCAGTCTTGTTGTTGGGCTGAGGAAACTGGAAATGCCAGGAGTGAATGCTGAACTAATTCATATTGAGACCTTGGAACCTCCTGCCTTTACTGGGGTTGAGATGAGGAGATGTGGAGAAGACAGAGTGACTGGAGCAGAGGGGGAAGGAGAAAGGGACCTTGAACAAGGATATACATGGATAGAAAATGTGACTTTACTTATAATAAAAAAGTATTGAATTAAAAAAACCATAACACTGTTAACCTTAATCTCCTTTATAAAATTAAAGCCAAACTTATTCATTAGGGGTAGCATAGACATGTTGGAAATTGAATAATAACCTCAGTTATGGAATCTTTTGTCTGATATTATGTGTAAAAGTGATGTTAAGTCACTCATACACTGTGCTCTAAGTGGATGCAGGAAGTTGCCTATAAATTTTTTATTTTTGTAAATTTAAACAAAATGCCACCAGCCACCTAAAGAATCTCATTTTCTTTAAAAAAAAAGAAGAGCAGAATAAAGTTATTTTATATACATAAAAAAGAACATTAGTTTTTGAAAGATGATGATATATAGTTAAGTAAAATTTATATTTGTGATACACTGATAATTTTATATTTGGTTTCAAAATTATTTAAAGGAAAAAATTTGAGCTTTTCTTATCTCCAATTTTATCTGAAGTATAGGCATCCTTGTTCTTTTCACATCAGGTCCCATTCTCACTTCACTCTGGAAACTCAGTAACCTTGCATTTTTGTGTGATCTCCATCACTGCAACAGTGCTACTTGGACTTTTCTGCTGTTTTTTATCTATGGAGTACTGATAATTATTTTTCTCTGTTTTTGTTTAGGAAGTTAATCTTAATTTTTAGTCACATATATTATTTTCAAAATCTTTAGCCTTTTTATTTTATTGCAAAATATACTTTTTATATGTTAATTATTAATTTCTCACAAGAAGTAAAACAAGCACAAATATCTTAGAAACTGCAAATTTGAAAACAATATTGTTGGAGCTCCCATCAGTTCTGGTTCCGCTTCCAGAACCAAGTGCTGTCTACAGAGTCCCAGCGCACTCTGTAGCAGGGGCAGATAAAGTCTGCCTGTCACCATACCCACAGCTCCTGCTGAGGGAATTTTTATGGCTACCCACCTCCACCTCGAAGTGAGCAAACAGACAACTACAGGGGTCCCTGAAGGACAGACTCAGACCCCGCCCAGAGGTGAGGAGGGGTCACCAGGCCCAAGAGCCTATATCCCAGCCAGGGAGGGAGAGTAGAGCTCCCATCTGTTCCTGTTACACTTCTGGGACTGGGTGCTGTCTACAGAGTAAGTCCCAGCAAACTCTGTAGCAGGTGCAGATAAAGTCTGCCTGTCACCATACCCACAGCTGCTACTGAGGGAATTTGCCCGGCTACTCACCTTGACCTCGAACAGAGTGAACAGATAACTTCTGGGGTCTCTGAAGGGCAGATTCAGACCCTGCCCAGAGAGGTGACAGGAGGCACACAAGCCCGAGTGCCATAACTGAGCAGGAGCCATCTAATCGTAAACCACTGAAGCCATGGGCAAACGTCAGTGCAAAAAAATTACATAATAATACAAAGAACAACATGGTAAATCCAGAAGAGAGTGCTGATCTTACAAATACAAGACCTGAACTGAGCAATGAAGAGGAAACAGAAGGAAGCAACACCAAAAATTCCTTTTTGATGATCATAGAAGCTCTCAAAGAAGGTATGAAAAATAGTCTTAAAGAAATAGAAGAAAATATAAACAAAAAATTGGAAGAGATGAACAAATCTATGAAAGAAACATGCCAGGAACTAAAAGCTGAAATAAAAGCTGAAATGAAAGCTGAAATAGAAGCAATAAAAAAGGCACAAAATGAGGCAAAGATGAAAATAGAAAATCTGAAGAAAAAAGCTGGAACCACAGATACAAGCATAACAAACAGAGTTCAAGAGAGGCATGATAGAATCTATGAAGTAGAAGACTCAGTAGCTCAAATAGATATATCAGTCAAAGAAAATAGTAAAACTAAAAAAGCCATAACTGAAAATGTTCAGGAAATCTGGGACACCATGGAAAGACCTAATCTGAGAATAATAGGAATAGAAGGAGAAGAATACCAGCTCAAAGGCACAGATAATGTTTACAATAAAATCATAGAAGAAAACTTCCTTAACCTGAAGAAGGAAATGCCTATAAAGATACAAGAAGCTTACAGAACACCAAATAGATATGACCCCCCCAAAAAAGTCAGCGTGCCACATTATAATCAAGCCACAAAACATACAGAACAAAGAAAAAATTTTAAGAGCTACAAAAGAAAAGGGCCAACTCATATATAAAGGCAGACCAATTAGAATAATGCCTGACTATTCAATGGAAACAATGAAAGCTAGAAGGGCTTGGTCAGAAGTTGTACAGATGCTAAAACAGCATGTTTGCCAAACTAGAATACTATAACTTGCAAAATTATCAATCACCATAGATGGAGTAAACAAGGTATTTCATAAAAAAGTCAGACCGAAAGAATATCTATCTACCAATCCAGCACTACAGAGAGTATTAGAGGGAAAACTCCAACATAAGGAACCCCGATACACCCATGAAATCACAAACAATCAATAATTCCACAGAAGAATACCCTAGAGAAAGGAAATACAAACTAGTTGCCACCAAATATGGAAGGAAATATGAATCAATGGTCTGTAATTTCCCTTAATATCAATGGTCTCAACTCTCCTATAAAACATCACACCCTAACAAGATGGATACAACAACAGAAGCCATCCTTCTGTTGCCTAAAAGAAACACATCTCAACTGCAAAGACAGACACAGGCTTAGAATAAAGGGTTGGGAAAAGATTTTCCAGTCATATGGTCCTAAGAAACAAGCAGGGGTTGCAATCCTAATATCTAACAAAGTAGACTTTAAGCTAAAAGCAATTAAAAGGGACCAAGATGGTCCCTACTTATTCATCACAGGAAAAATTGGTCAAGAGGAGATTTCAATCTTAAATATTTATGCCCCTAATATAAGGGCACCTACTTATGTAAAAGAAACACTGCTAAAGCTCGAATCCCACAACAATTCTTACAACCTAATAGTGGGAGACTTCAATACCCCACTTTCAACCCTGGATAGATCAACCAGACAGAGTCTCAACAGAGAAATAAGGAGTCTAAAAGAGGTTATGATGCAAATGGATTTCATAGATATCTACAGAACCTTCCACCCAAAGGCAAAGGAATATACATATTTCTCAGCTTCTCATGGAACCTTCTCCAAAACTGACCACATAATTCGTCATAAAGCAAATATCAACAGATACAAAAAATGGAAATAATCCCTTTTTACATATCAGACCACCAGGGCCTAAAGTTAGAGTTCAACAACATCAAATCCCAAAGAAAGCCTACCAACTTATGGAAACTATCACTCAGCTGAACCATCTCTGGGTCAAGGAAGAAATTAAGAAAGAAATCAAAGTCTTCGTAGAATTCAATGAAAATGAATCCACAACGTATCCAAACTTGTGGGACACAATGAAAGCAGTCTTAAGAGGAAAATTCATAGCGCTAGACGCCTATATGAAAAACCTTGAGAAATCCCACATTAGAGACCTAACAGCACAGCCGAAAGCCTTAGAACAATTAGAAGCGAACTCACCTAGAAGGAGTAGACGGCAGGAAATAATCAAACTTAGAGCTGAAATCAATACAATTAAGACAACAAAAACAATATAAAGAATCAATGAATCTAAGAGTTGGTTCTTTGAGAAAGTTAACAAGATAGATAAGCCCTTAGCTAAACTAATCAAAAAACAGGGAGAGAGTGTTCAAATCAACAAAATCAGAAACAAAAAGGGGGGCATAAAAACAGACCCCCAGAAAATACAGAGAATTATCAGATCATACTTTGCAAATCCGTATTCCACAAAAATAGAAAACCTAGAAGAAATGAACAGCTTTCTGGACAGGTACTATCTACCAAAATTAAAATAAGATCAGATTAATTACTTAACAGGCCTATAACCCTTAAGGAAATTGAGGCTGTCATTAAAAACCTGCCCTGGTCCAGATGGTTTCAGTGCTGAATTCTACCAGACATTCAAAGAAGAACTACTACCGTTACTCCTCAAACTATTTCACTCAGTAGAAACTGGAGGAATATTGCCAAATTCCTTTTATGAGGCCACATTCACCCTAATACCCAAACCACTCAAAGACACAACAAAGATGGAGAATTACAGACCAATTCCCCTGATGAATATAGATGTTAAAATTCTCAAAAAAATTTTGGCAAACCATATAGAACAATGTATAAAAGATATCATCCACCACAACCAAGTAGGCTTCATCCCAGAAATGCAGGGCTGGTTTAACATATGAAAAACTGTAAATGTTATCAATCATATAAACAAACTAAAGGAACAAAATCACATGATCATATCCTTAGATGCAGAAAAAGCTTTTGACAAAATCCAACACTCCTTTATGATTAAAGCCCTGGTGAGATCAGGAATACAGGGAGAATACCTAAATATAACAAAGGCAATTCACAAGAAACCGACAGCCAGTATCAATCTTAATGGAGAAAAACTAAAAGCAATCCCACTAAAGTCAGGAACTAGACAAGGATGTCCTCTCTCCCCTTAACTATTCAATATAGTTCTCAAAGTTTTAGCTAAAGCAATAAGGGAATGAAAAGAGATTAAGGGGATACAAATTGGAAAAGAAGAAGTGAAGCTATCTCTATTTGCAGATGATATGATTGTATACATAAGTGACCCACAAAATTCTTCCAAGGAACTGCTATAACTGATAAACACCTTCAGCAATGTAGCAGGATATAAAATTAACTCAAAGAAATCAGTAGCCCTACTATACACTAAAGATAGAAGAGCTGAAAAAGAAATAAAGGAAACATTACCCTTTATAATTGCTGCAAATAGTATTAAATACCTTGGAGTAACTTTAATCAAAGAAGTAACAGACTTTTTTACAAAAATTTTAAATTACTGAAGAAAGAAATTGAAGAGGACATCAGAAAATGGAAAGCTCTCCCATGTTCTTGGATTGGTAGGATCAACATAGTAAAAATGGCAATTCTACCAAAGGCAATCTACAGATTCAATGCACTGCCCATCAAAATCCCAACACAATATTTTTTGGACCTTGAAAGAACAACACTCAATTTCATTTGGAATAACAGGAAAGCCACGATTGCCAAAACAATTTTACTCAACAAAAGAACCTCAGGAGGTATCACCATCCCTGACTTCACGCTATACTATAGAGCTACAGTAATAAAAACAGCCTGGTACTGGCATAATAAACAGACTTGTGGACCAATGGAATAGAATTGAGGATCCAGACATTAACCCAAAAATCTATGAACACCTGATCTTTGACAAAGAGGCCCAAAACGTTCAATGGAAAAAAAGATAGTATATTTGACAAATGGTGTTGGCATAGCTGGATGGAAGTGTGTAGAAAAATGCAAATAGATCCGAGCCTGTCACCCTGCACAAAACTCAAATCCAAGTGGATCAAAGACCTCAATTTAAACCCAGCCACTTTGAACTTGATAGAAAAGAAAGTGGGAAATACACTTCTACAAATTGGCACAGGCGACCACTTCCTAAATATAACACCAGTGGCACAGACACTAAGACCAACAATCAATAAGTGGGATCTCCTGAAGCTAGGGAGCTTCTGCAAAGCCAAGGACACTGTCAATAGGACAAAATGACAGCCTACAGAATGGGAAAAGATTTTCACCAACCCTACAAGTGATAGAAGACTGATCTCTAAGATATATAAAGAGCTCAAGAATCTAGAGCCCAAAACCTTGAATAACCCAATCAAAAAATGGGTACAGTTCTAAAAAGGGAATTCTCTGCAGAGAAACTACGAATGGCTGAAAGGCACCTGAAAAAGTGCTCTTCATCTGTAGCCATCAGAGAAATGCAAATCAAAACAACTTTGAGATACCACCTAACACCTGTTAGATTGGCTAAGATAAAAGGCACAGATGACAGCCTATGTTGGAGAGGATGCACAGCAAGGAGAACACTCCTCCATTGTTGGTGGGAGTATAAGCTTGTTCAGCCACTTTGGAATGCAATATGGCGGTTTCTCAGAAAATTGAGAATCAGTCTCCCCAAGGAACCAGCAATACCACTTCTGGGTGTATACCCTAAAGAGGCACATTCACACTCCAAAGGTATTAGCTCAACTATGTTCATAGCAGTATTATTCATAATAGCAAGAACCTGAAACAACCTAGATGTCCCTCAACTGAAGAATGGATTAACACACTGTGGTACATCTGTACAATGGAATACTACTCAGCATTAAGAAAAAATGATATCCTAAAATTCGCAGGCAAATGGATGGATTTGGAGAATATCCTCCTGAGCGAGGTATCACAATCTCAGAAAGATAAGCAGGGGATGTACTCACTCATTAGTGGTCTCTAAACAAACAAACAAGAAAAAAATCCAAGCATGCTCATGCGGCAAACCACAACCCCTGAACAACTTGGGATCAGAAACACCCTGGACTGACCCTTCGGACCCCACTCCAACTATAGGAACACCTGACTCACTCTTGAGGGAAGGGGGACAAAACTGGATTTGGCCAGGAGTGGAGACTGATCCAAGCATTATTGGATCAGTGGTACCATAGGACTGTCTGCTCCCTGCCCAGGGAGGGGATGGGGAGTTACGGAGAAGAAAAATGACCTGATGTAGTGGGAGGGGGAAGGAAGGGGGAATAAGAATATACAGGGATGGAAAAAAAATTCAGAGGGAAAGCTGAACACAAAGTAAATATATGTGTAGCAATCTTATTTGCATTATCACCCTTGATAAGTTATGCTTATGATTTTTATCTTCTTTATTTTTATTGTTAACTTTTCAGCATCTTAAATTCATTTTACTGTTTTTTTTTGATAAATACAAAATAAATAAAGAAAAAAAAGAAAACAATATTGTTAAAACTGCTGAGAAAAAAAAAAAAAACAAAAAACAAAAAAACGTCTAGAAAGACTGCTCTGTAATTTGGAGTACTTGTTTTTCTTCCTGAAGATCTGGGTTCAGTTCCCAGCGTTCTGTGGCTCACTGTCTGAATAATTCTCAGCTCTAGGGTATCAGACACAATGTTATGACTCATTGGTCACCAGTCACACATATGAAGGCAAAAGACTCATACATGAAAAATAAAATAAATAAATCTCCTAGATTTACAATATTGAGAAAAATAAATAGAATCTTTTTATTGTGGCTTTTAACTTTACTTTTCTTTTTCTTATAGTGCTTTACCTTCTTTTTTGTTTTCCTTCTTTATTTGTTTTGTATTTATCAAGAAAACCAGTAAAATGTATTTAAAATGCTGATAAGTTAACAATAACTATAAAGAAGATAAAAATCATAAGCATGACTTATCAAGGGTGATCATGCAAATAAGATTGCTACACATATTTTTACTGTGTGTTTTACATTCTAAATATGTTACCTCACATTGCTAATGCAAAAGTTTTTAAACTTTATTATCTATTCAATCAATTGTAAATGATTTCCATTGGCCACCTTGTGGCTTTAAATATTTTGCATGTATTTAAAATATATTTAATTTAATTTGTATTATTTTTATATTTAAATTATCCTTAAAATGTCAATTAGTATATTTGGAAAAAACATGTATGTCAATTTCAGTACTCATTTATTTTGACTGTTTATTAAGAATTTTAATTTAAAATCTTTGTTTGGATATTTTATAACCATTACATTATTTTGGGAAAATAATATGATGAAAAAAGTGGTTTTCTAAATATCTTATACATAAATATAAAATTATAAACCTATATATACATATGTGTATGTATATATATATATATAAGATTTACATGTTATATAACCAAACTAAATATATGTATATGTGAAAATCTGTAATCAGATCAGGGAATGTCTTTTTGTGTTATTATTCATTAAACTAAAAAATTAAAGTCACTAAGTATATGCATGTATATTTATATATGTATATGTGCATATCAATATGCATGCAGATAAACATATAAGTAAAGTTTAAAATCTAAGTATGGTTTAGGTTATATTTTAAAACAAAGATAAGAGGTATAACTAATACTCACAGGTCATTAATAAAAAGTAGTACAAAAAGACTAGAGTAAATATATAGATGTTTCACTTTGAATTTCAAATATATAAATAAATATTTTTTTAGTATATGTCTCATTTATTCTCCCAAATCCTATTAGATGCCAAAATAATGTATACTTTAATTATTCTTACATTTACAAATAATTAAGATTATCCGCAAATGTACCATAGATTGTGAGAGATAAGTTTTTAAATATTCTAGTGTGAAGTTTTAAAGGGACCTGACTAAAAAGATCAATTATTAAGTATTCACTATTAACTGGGTTCTTAAATTGGATACATAAACACTTGCTCATCTTTTGGACAAATTCTAATTGGTATAAAATGAAAACCTGGAGCCAGATATTAGGGAAGAGCTGGAATATCAGAAAGATAGAAAAACAAATCAGTCACTTCTCAGCTGCCACTGCTCAGGCCCAACTCCACTAAATCTTCAGATCTCTTTCTCTTTAGGCCACCAAGGAAATGTCTGAAGAAGTTGGAAATAAAACTCTCTTCTCCCCCTTCCCCCAAATATTGTAACTTCTTTGTTCAACATTCTTAAGCTTGGAATGAATGAGTGATTCACCTGTCTTTCAAGACTTGGCTCTATGGTTGACTCTCTGATATTCTAGAATAATTATATTAGCTATATATTACCACATATTCCCTTTTGTGTCAAAATTAAAACGGTTATAACTAATATACTAAAACTATATATGATAGGTACACCAACTATATTATATACAGCATAAAAAAGCAATAATTACATCAGTAATATCCAGTCCAGAAACAACTAACAAATTCAACAAAATATTTCATTTTTATGTTATTTTGGTGAGTCCAGAAGATTTTACCTAATACAGTTTATATCTAACTTGTATTACCTACTGAAAACTATCATTTGATACCTCTCAAACTTGTACATATGTACTTTATCCTTTTAGTAAATTCCTTTTCTAAAATTGTCACTAGAAGATTATAACTATCTTTTTCAACTCCCTCAGATACCTAAGCAGGTAATAATATTTTTAAGTAAACAAGATGAGCAAGCAAGAAATTTTAAAAAAAATTAAAAGAAATACACAGCTGGGTGCCTGGACATTCACCAAGGTTCCTCTGTAGCTCTGGAGCATCTGTCTTTGACCTACAGGTTGAGTAAATCTGACAAACTTTTCTGTGAAGAAGGATATTCTTAAAGATCTTCCTACTTTGTCTCGGCAAAGTTCAGCAGTTCTTTTGTGTATATCTTGCTTGTTCATTTTGGGCAACAAAGTCTCAGCAGTCAAGGCAAGGGCACTTCGTTGCCTAGTGGCTAACATTTTCTACAAAGAAAATTAACTTAATAAGGAATTTCTTTGATGCCCATCATCTTCTCTGAAGTATATTGGTGATGTCAAGAGCAGGCATGTCTCACTGTCATAAAAATAAAAAGAACTTATATTACTAAAATATCTTAAATACAATAATCTACAGATCTCTGAAGTGTTTGAAGAACTGTCTATCTAAAATATATCCTTTGACCTTGAAAACATTTATAATGACAATAAGTTTGATTGTAACATCTAAATACTAACTTGCAATTCTTTACATCTTAATTAGTGAGTAATAATAACTTTCAAGAACTAGCAATTTGTTTTGCATTGCTAGATGAGATGTATAGGTACAGTACTTTGAACAAGTATAGAAATATGTACATTAACAGAATTAATCTTAATTTTGTATCAATATACAAAATTTGTATATAATATGCAAAAAGTTCAATCCAATGTAAATTATTTAAAACTTCTAATTGCTTTTTAAAGATAGATTTATAATCTACCTTTCTATCCTATTATATCCATATTCCCCTTTTCTCAGGGTAGATTCAATAATCTACCCTTTTTTCCTACTGTATCTGTATTTTTCATTTTTCTCTTTATTTTTAAACAAGAATCCCGAATCTAATTTTCATTGTTAAGCTTTTTTCCTAACCATAACCAATAAAAATTTTAACCAGTAACCCTAACATTGACACCAATCCATAACCCAATAAAAAACCAAAAAACCACCCATCCTGCCTCCTGCAAATGTTGGTGTCATGTTCTTAAATTTACTTTCCTGTGCTTGGGGCATGGTGGATTCTTAGGAGGATCATGAAAAAAATTAGTAATTGTCAAGTTTTGAACTAGTTAACTATTTTATTTGTTATCCAGGCTTTACATAATGGAAAAGTACAGTGCTTTTCTCAAGTCCTGCCTGGAGAAGTGTGTGAGGTTGGTTCACCTCAGCTAGCCCTTTCAAAAATGTCTTGAGTAGTTTATAGTTCAAATACAATCTTTTGTTGGTGTTTATCAGCATAGTGGCTTTTTCATAGTTCATGTGAAATCATTTTACGGGGATCCCATCTTTCTTTTGGAAACATCAAATGTCAAAGGTAGGCATCTTTATGCTTCACTGCAAGAAACTGACGAGAGATTCAACCTAAACAATATACAGGAAACTAAAAAATCTTTTTTTTTTTCTAGAATTGATTTGTACTCTATATAAACATTAATATCACAACAAAAAGTTTAACATATATATAATTTTATACATTTTGATATAAAAATTTATACATCATAAAATTAGTAACAATAGAATAGTCCCTTATTTTTAGTTATTCATTTGACCCATATAGTAGTTCCTTCTGATATGATACAGGGATTTTGCATTTTACTTTCACAAACATGCTTGGGTTTAGAAAAGGAGAGACCTGCACTCTGTAACATGTGGTTTCTGGCTGGACTAGCTCCAAGGTTCAGACCTGCTGCTTATCTGGACCAGCAAACCCAAAATCCCAAAGAAACACACAGATGCTTATATTAATTTTATTCTGCTTGGCCTATGTCTCAAGCATATTGCTAGCTAGCTGATTTATCTTAATTCAACCCATTTCCATTAGTCTTTTTGGCCATGTGGCCCATGGATTAGCTATTTTGTTATATCTTGCATCATGGGTGCCTGGATTGTTTCTGTCTGACTCTGTCCCCTTCCCCTCTGATTTCCTGCCTAAATCTACTATAGTGTGTGCCATGGCCAAAACAGACCCTTTATTTCACAACATGCAGAAGACATTTCCACACCATTTCCCCTTTTCTGTCTAATCAAAAGGAAAGTTTCAATTTCAACATAGCAACATTACATATAAAAAGCATCTATCAAGCAAGAATTATAGTTACAATATCTAATCTATTTTTATTTAACAAAATTTAACAAAATATTCTATCATCTACCTTATCCTTGTGAGTCTAAAGTTTCATATCTAGCATACCTTTTATAATAACTAACTATCTGCTAAATTTAATCCCAGTATACCTTTAGAATATTTCTTGCTGGTAAGAGAGACTAGTTATAGAAGGAAAAGAAAGGACATAGTTTTACAATTTTTTGACTTGTTGCCAAGTGATGAAGAAATCTTTTTTTAAACTTTTGTTATTGATGTAATATTTCTAATGAAACTCTGGGGCCTCTAGCACATTTGCCATCAATAATTTATCAACTTAATCACTACCTTTTACTAGATAGCCTGTCAAACCCATATGTGATCAGATGTGTGTTATATAAAAGAGAAGATTTCTATAACTGATTATTTCTTGAAACAGAATAATTAAGTTACTTCTGACACATGAGGAATAAAGTCAACAGTTTTAATGTGTAAAACAACTCTTACTGCATACTAAGAGTCACTGAGTATGTTTAGAGGTTTTGTAAAACCCATTAATACCATTATAATAGCATAGAATTCTAACTGTGGAGAGAATTATAAGATCTTTGAACAATTTTACTTAAATTTTCTGATTTGTAACTTGACTTTTCTGATTTCTTTGCATCAGTATAAATTATAGGGGCTCCAGAAATTGGCACTCCCCATACAACATTAGAAAGAATTCATTTAGTTATCTTTACCAAAAAAATATTTTGTATTGGAGATATCTGTTAATCTCTCACAAAAAATTACTACAAGCTCTCAAACAAGGTTCACTTTCTACCCATAATTGGTCAATATCTTTATTAGTTAAAGGTACAAAGATTTCTGCTGAGTCCATTTCTGTCAATTGACAAAGTCTTAATTTTCCTTTAAAATTAAAATCAGAAATCTTTTTCACATATGTCTTTAATTTCTGATTCAGTTTATGTGATTGAAATATCCATTCTAACATAGTATTTTTCCTTTGCATTAAAACTTCTGTAGAAGAATGTTTATGGAGTAAAAATAACCACAATGCAATTAAAGTCCTAATTCATACACTCCACATGTTCTTCTTGTAATTTCTTTCCCACCGAAGCTAATTCTTTTTCAGCTTCAGCTGATAATTAACTTGGACTATTTAAGTCCTTATCACCATCTAAAGTTTTGAACACTTTATATAGTTCATGACATTTTACTCTAACAGTGAGCAGTTTATTAGAAATATCTTTTAGCTATCTTAAAATATCATTAAGTGTTTAAAAGCTTTCTTTCCTGGTTTGTACCTTTAGGAGTCTAAGTTTTTGTTGACCTGTTTTATATTGTAAATAATCAATAGAATCTTCTTTTGTATTCTTTTCAGAAGCAATTGTAATCCCCAAGCAGGCATATTTTTCCACTTCTTCAAACATTCTTACAAATGTATATATGTATGAGTCAGCCATTATCATATTGTCCATATAGTGGTAAATGACAGATTGTAGGAATTGCTTATATATAACTTCTAATGGCTTTTGTAAAAAATATTGACAATGAGTGCTGTTATTTAACAAGCCCTGTGGGAGAAAATTTCGTTGATTTCTCTTTATAGAGAATTATTATAAGTGGACAATGTAAAAACAAATTTTTCAATGTCCTGATTTTGTAGAGATAAAGTAAAAAAAAAAAAAAAAAAAAAAACACACACACACACAATCTTTTAAGTCTATAACGATAATAAGCCATTCTTTGGGTAACAAAGAAAGTAAAGGAATTCCAGATTGCAGAAAGCCCTTAGACTGAATCACATTGTTTTCCACTCTTAGATTTGTTAGCATTCCACCACACTAATCTTAATGCACATATGTTTACACAGAACAATTGTTATTGGTGTATATATACATATATATATGTATGTATATAGAATGATATACTCATGTGTATGTGTATTCCTTTGCAGTGAGGAAGCTTTAGAAGCAAAGTATTGTGGTAGATGCAAGTTCATTTACAATCCAGATTTTTATTCCTAATTAATATTTACAATAAGAGAAATCAGAGTTTATTTGAGAATTTAAACCAGCTAATATTAAGATGAAATTGTTTTGAAACATTTTCTAAATCTTGATGTAAGAAAATGCTACAAACACACACACACACACACACACACACACACACACACACACACACACACACTTGATTATGGCAAAGGAAAGCCAAAAACTACAATAACAAAAAGTGTAGTAATCTCTCCTGATCTTGGAGGGAATCTATTAAGACACATCCTGTTCTAAAGGAAGGTAAAGAAACAGGATGTTCTTATAGAAGGTGAAATACATATCTTGCAGGAAAACTCCTTAGGCTCAGAAATGAAGCAACCCAAAAAGCTCAGGAAGTTCCTGAAGTTGATTACATAGATGAGGGCTCTTCTTTTTCTACATAGAAGTATTATAAATTACAGTTAATTTCAGATGAGCTAAATTACCTGGAAGCTGACTATAAGAAGCAATGACTAGTCTGAGTTGCCTGGAAGATTTTCAGAGTACCTGAGCTGTGTATAATCAACATCCTCTATACTGGTGAGCTTTGTGCAGGTTTCTAACTCTCATGGACAACCATCCATGCTAACTGTACTTTTGATTATACAGTTGTCTTTCCTAATTTACTTAGTAACTTTTTACTCATAACTACGTTAAATACAATTTTTTAGTTAACCAATGTGAAAATGGGCAGTATCTTTTTTATCTTTGGTTTGTCTTTTTTTTCCTATCTGGAATGAACAAACATAGTGCACATTTCTAATAGCAGTGTAAAACGACAACAACAACAACACACACATTTCTAAAGAGTTACTGATAATTAAACCTACAGAACTTTGTATAAAAAAGTAAATTTAGTTTGAGTTAAAACTTAAAGTACATAATACATATCTTTAAATACGTGCTCATAAAATGACCAAAATAAACGGAAAAATAAAATAATAGAGACAAATATTTCAATTATCAAGGCCCCAATTATTTAGGAAATTGGATGCTCTTAATTTCTCCAAATTTAATACACCAGGCAAAATCTAGGTATGGAGGGGCTGCTGTTCTATTAAGGTGGGAGAAGTGTGTGTATCATGTCTCAGTTTCTGTCTCTTATCCTCATCATCAGAGCAAGCAACAGTGTATTCAATATCTCACTTTTTGAAATTTCAACAATTTCTTTTTGGTTTTTCTTATCTTTGTTTCAAAATAATAAGTCATTTAAAAATTGCAGTTTTTCTACGAGCATATTTTTTTAAACATTGGTCACAAGACACCTAGAACGAAGAAAGAAATTTTGGCAAACAGCTGAGGAAAATACTACCAGCCTCAAAGGCATTGTTCAGGAACATCTAAGATACAGTATGCTGATCCTGGCTTTAACATTATTGTTTTGCTTCAGCAAAATTGAGTAAAACAGTAAGCAAAGTCTGTTGGGTCATGCATATCAACCAAGTACCCAACCTTCAGGAAGCTGAGGAAGGAATATGTGAAATCTATTTTCAAAAAGAAAATAAAAAAGTCTCCCATCCAAGTACTAACCAGGCCCGACCCTGCTTAGCTTCCGAGATCAGACGAGATCGTGCGCGTTCAGGGTGGTATGGCCCAGGGAGGGATGGGGAGTTGCAGAGAAGAAAAATGACCAGATGTGTTGGGAAGGGGAAGAGACCTTGAATAAGGATATACAGGGATGGAAAAAAAAATTCAGAGGGAAAGATGAACACAAAGAAAATATTTGTGTAGCAATCTTATTTGTATTTCCACCCTTGATAAGCCATGCTTATGATTCTTATCCTCTATATAGTTATTGTTAACTCTTCCGCATTTTAAATTCTTTTTACTGTTTTTTTTTCTTGATAAATACAAAATAAAGAAGGAAAAAAAAAGAAAATAAAAAGTAATGATATGGAAGATACAACAAAAATGTAAATCTTAAATATTAATCAATTAATTTATAATTACCTGTAACACTTCATTTATAACTTTAATTTTCTGCAATGAGGCAATTTGCTTTCTACCTTCATTACTAATTTTTTATCATGCTTTTATAGCAAGCAATTCAGTGCTAAGTAACAGGTCTTTAAAATCACTCTTTTAAGTCAGTTAACGAAAGAAATTTTTTAGACCCGAAATAATGACAATACTACATTTATAATATTTAAAAAATAGTTCCTGATTTGTAAGGTATTGCTATTTAATAGAATTATGTTTTTAAGTATGCGTTAAGTTATTCAACAGATTCTCATATAGGAGTGATTTTGTTTTTAGTAGGAAAGCCAGAACAAATGGGTCAGAATAAAATTACCACAAATAAAAGGTTAAAATAATGCCATTTTATTCTAAAGATATATAATATATTCATGGTATATGTAACCCATATATTTAATGTGTGTCTATATTCAGATAGTCTCACCATTGGACAACATAAAATTTTTGTTACTCTCTTGAATTGTTACAACACTTATAAATACTAAATTATCATAATGCTATTTTATCATCAAATATTTCTATAGCAGTGATAGCCAGAGAAGAGGAGAATGGCCCATGACATACCAAAGACCAAGTTCTCAGCACAAAAGAGATTTATTTGCTTCAGAATGACAAAGTGCAGGAAATGAAAGACAAAAAAAGGAGACAGAATGAGGGATAAGGAAGAAAGGAACAAGGGAGAGGGGAAAGAATATTTGTCCAAGGGACAAAAAACCTCTCATTAGAGAGGGGACAGATGTGGTCCATAGAAAAGTGGCAGTTTAAAAAGGGAAACCCCCTGTTGCTTAATTTCAATTGGGCATGTTAATTGGAGTACCAAGCCAATAGCTAGACCTTGATAGTCAGCCTCAGGAAATGACTTTGGCCAAAAAAGTAGTGGACTTTGATGGCAAGCTTTAGGAATATGATCTAATGGTTTTAATCAAGGGATAGGTAAAGATAAAGGGAGCAAAACCTGTCCACAAAGATTTCCATGCTTGGGCCTGCTACACCCTTCAGATGGAATAATTAGTCTCTTGGGAAATATAAGTAAGAAAATAAGATCATTTAAATTGGAGAGAACATAAGATTCACATGACTCCACAATATTTGCCCCAGAAAAGGGGAAAACCTCTTTTCCTTCTTGGTAATATTTATTTCAATAATGTAAGGGCATGTTTAATTTTTCTTCTTCCTGTTTCAAATCTCTTTTAAAGCTTTTTTTGTAGCTATAGCTTCTTCTATTTGTTTAATCACAATGTGATATGTTTAATATTTCAGGGCTGTTTATCAAGACACCTTAATTTGATTGTATCCTTTCAAATTTGTCTTCACCAGGTGTTTCTTGACTGGAACACATTTCCCACATGGTAAAATTAGAGGTCTAATTAATGCCTTTAAGGACATTGGTGCACAATTCATGCTTAATTTTCTGCAGGGGGCATATTTAGGTGTTTAACTAGCTGGAACTCTGTGCTGAGGATTTCATTTGCATACAAAGCCCCTTTTGTTCTCTGTAAACACTCCAGTACAGGAACAAAGGGCATACTCACATTATTTGATATGCTGTTTGTTAGGAAAACAGAAAATAAATATATCTGAGCCACATTTTATCACAGCAGAAACAAAAATCCCATTAGTTAAAATATGATTCCATTCTTTTTGAACAATGAGATAATATTAAGTAGTTTTAAAAAAAATAAAGATGAGGAAGTCAGAAAAAGCACTTCAAAAAAGATAATTTTTTTAAATAAAATCACATCTAAGATATATAAATAGGATCACCTATGACAGGGTCCCCAGTCATGTTCCATGTAAACTTTAATCAACTGTGAGACCTTTATGTTGTAGTGGTCTTAATAATCCTAATAAAATTCTGAGTTTACTATTAAGATGTCAATTTCCTTAATTCTAAAATCCTCCAACATATTTGTAAAACCCAAAGACATTTCAGGCCCATTTTCCAACTAAACAATCACAATCTTCATCAGTCATGTAACATAAGCAGCTTTCCTCAACAACTGTAAAAGTTTAGAATGAATTAAACTATAATTCTCCACTCAAAGTAAAGACACAAAAGTTATCCTTTTAAAGGATGTTGAGCGAGGGACTAACAGCTTGAACTAGAACTGTCTCAATGAGGCAGAGGGTAAACTATCCTGAAATAGCAGAATGAGCTTCAGGATTAGTGTTGTATAAGATTTCCCTCCCATTGGGGCCAGAAGTCTAACCTTGCCCACGGTGGTTTTTACCCTCTAAAGAATGAATCAGAGGCTTATATTAATTTCTTACTGTTTGGCCTATGTCTCAGGCACTTTGCTACCTAGCTCTTTCACCTTAATCTCACACATTTCTAGAAATGTACCTGCCACATGGCCCGGCCCATGGCACACCTGGGTTCCTTACATGGTTCTGCTTTGGAGGTTGGATGGAGACTGAGTTAACTCTACCCTCCTCTACCTGTCTCTGATTTCCTGCCTATTGCTACAGTGTTCATCACAGGTCAAAACAGTTACTTTATTCACAGAATGATTTTACTGCATGTACGTAAACATTCCCACCACACTTCCTATTTTCTGTCTAATTAGAAAAGGAAGGTTTCAATTTCCATATAGCAAAATTATATACAACAGAATAAATATCTAACAAGAATTACAGTTACAATATCAGTCTATTTGAATTGACAAAATTAAAGAAAATATTCTATTATCTACCTTATCCTTGTGAGTCTAAAGTTTCATATCTAATATACCTTTTAAAACAACTAAGAGAACTATACCTATAGTTATTAAACCTTCAACCACATCAAAGACAACAGAAGGATATAATATTACCCAAATAAAGAGGAAGTGAAAGAAACTTGCAAAATCTAGAAAGGACAATGATGATACTTGTCTGCCTGGACAGTCATCCAAAGTTTCTCTGTAATGTTGGGGTATCATCTTTAGCCTATAGGACCAGAGTCTCTGATATACTTCTCAGTAAAGTAGGAAATCTGACACAGTTTGTCAGTTGCTTCTCTTTGTGTCTTGAAGGAGGTCTGGAAATTTTCTCTGCAAAGTAAGAACCTGAAGGATCATCTCAGCTTGTTCTCCAAAAGTTCAGAGGTCACTTTCCTATGGGACCTGCATGTCCAAATTTATACAGCATACTACCAAGAGGTCAACATAAGAATGGTTTCCTGTCCAGTGGCTAAATGTTGTCACAAAATAAATTCTACAGGAAGTTTTTTCAATGTCCATCATTCTCCTGAAATACTTTAGTGCTGCCAGGAGCAGACCTGTCTCCCTATCAAGAAAAATCTAAGTTCTTAAAACATTTTAAATGCCAAATTTGCATGTCTTTAAAGTGTTTGAAGACTACTTATCTAATTGAAATATATCTTTGTATACATGAATAACATGACTATAATTTTGGCTATCATAGATGACTATTAATCTGCATTTCTCAATTACACATTACAATTTTAAATGAGTTACATAAACATCATACCTTAAACAAGAGTAGAAAAATACATACAGTATAGCAAAATTGACCTTAAATTTGTATCAATAAATCAACATTCATCTTTTTGAATTAATACTATATTATATCTTCCTCCCCATTTTAGAAAGAGATTAACTATGACTTTTAACCATTCATAAAGAAACCAAACATTAATAAGCAAAATTTGGGAGCTTAGGAGTAGCTGAGTTTCTTTTACTACTTCCTGCTAATTAAGGGGCAGTGATAATCTTATGAGGGTTTTAAGGCTGGAACATATTAATTGGCATCTTGGAAGCTAATCTTCTCATCAGAGAATTTTCAGGTGGCCTTGGCAAATGAAATTTCATTTGCCTGAGAACAATCCACAGGTTTTGATCTTCAATGGAAACAAAAGCAGAAACTCTTTTCCCAAGCAACACATTCTTATAAACAGATATAAAAGTTAAGATATCTTTAAAATATGTATGTTTGTTTAAATTAGCATACTTTGCAATTATGTGTCTTTCTGCAGTTAGCTCATTAAAAGGTAAAAAATTAAAAGAAAACACAATAATCATAACCCAGACTCTTTGTTTATCTCCCATCTTTACATGGACTTTTATATAGTTTTCCTTTATTTCTTTTTCTCTTCTCTCTGAAATCTATACAAATGTTAAACATGTTGCACCCCATTTAGAGGTTTTATGAGACTAAATCTGTTATATTGAGAATCCTTAATTATTTGCTAACCAGTAGAGCTTTAAAATGCTAGTATCACTGTGATTGCTGACTCTGCTCCTTTTGGCAACTTTGTGTGTAGGGGGGGAGGGTCTGTATCTGTGTGTGGGTGAAGATCTTTTCCCATACTTTTTTAAAATTATTTTTGTTTTCTCAAAAATAATGTCAAACATTATATAAAAAAAGCAAAGCATTAGGATAGGTAACCAAAAAAAAAAAAAAAACCATACAGTAATAAAATTTCTCCATTCTCTAAAATTAATGAAACATTAAAAAGTAATATCTAAAGCTTCTCAAGCCAGGTTAGGCTCAGCTACAGAGACAGAAATCATAGTATGTCACAGCTAATGCCGTCAAATGCACTATAGCAACCACAAATTTCAGCTAAGTAATCCTTCTACAGACAAACCAGAAGTTTTCTTTTGTGTATGTGTCTGTTTAAATCAATTTATTCACCCATCATCTTTCAATTAAAAGAGAATGTTTTTGCTTAAAATCCACTAACGAGTGAGTACATTCCCTGCTTATCCTTCTGGGTTTGTGAGACCTTGCTTAGGAGGATATTCTCCAAATCAATCCATTTGCTTGTAAATTTTAGGATATAATTATATATATATATTATATATATATTTCAGCTAACTGCAGAAAGACACATGATTGCAAAGTATGCTAATTTAAACAAACAATAATATATATATATATATATATAACTGCTGAGTAGTACTCCATTGTGTAACAAATGGAGTACATTTGTTAATCCATTCCTCAGCTGAGGGGCATCTATGTTGTTTCCAGGTTCTTGGTATTATAAATAATGCCGCTATGAACATAGTTGAGCTAATGCATTTCAGGTGTGAATGTGTGTCTTTAGGGTATATGGTCAATAATGGTATTGCTGGATCCTTGGGGTCAGTGATTCCCAGTTTTCCGAGAAACCTCCATACTGTATTCAAGAATGAATGAACAAGTTTACACTCTCCCAACATTGAAGGAGTATCATCCTTGCTCGACAATCTCTTGAGCATGGGCTGTCATCTGTGTTTTTGATTTTAGCCATTCTGACAGGTATAAGGTGGTTTCTCAAAGTTGTTTTGATTTGCATTTCTCTGTTAGCTAAAGATGTTGAGCATTTTTTCAAGTATCTTTCAGACATTTGCAATTTTTCTGCTGACAATTCCCATTTAAGTTCCAAACACAATTTTTTGAATGGGATATTCATGGTTTTGGACTCTAGTTTCCTTAGTTCTTTATATATTTTAGAGATCAGTCCTCTATCACTTGTAGGATTGGTGAAAATCTTTTCCCATTATGTAGGCTGTCGTATTGTCCTATTGACAGTGTCATTGGCTTTACAGAAGCTTCTCAGTTTCAGGAGATCCTACTTATTGATTGTTGTTTTAGTGTCTGTGCCTCTGGCATTATATTTAGGAAATGGTAACCTTTGCCAATTCGTTGGAGGTAATTTCCCACTTCCTTTTCTATCAAATACAGTGTAGATCGGTAGATCATTTTATGTTGAGGTCTTTATTCCACCTTGATTTGAGTTATGTGCAAGGTGATAGGCATGGAGTTATTTGCAGATTTCTACATACTGACAACCAGTTATACAAATACAATTTGGATACACAACAGGATCCTATCTGTTTTCTGTTGAATATTTTTTAAATTTTTGTCAAAAATCAGATATTCATAGGTGTGAGGGTTAATGTCTGGGTCTTCAATTTGATTCCATTGATCTGTAAGTCAGTTTTTATGCAAGTAATATACTGCATTTACTAATGATTTATAGCATAACTTGAAATCAAGGATGGTGATGTCTCATGAGGTTCTTTTGTTGAGCAAAATTGTTTTGACAATCCTGGCTTTCCTGTTATTCCAAATAAAATTAAGTATTGTTCTTTCAAGGTCTGTAAAAAATTGTGTTGGGATTTTGATGAGAATGGCATTGAATCTGTAGATTGCTTTTGGTAATATTGCCATTTTTACTATGTGATCCTACGTATCCAGGAACATGGGAGATGTTTCCATTTTGTGATATCTCATTCAATTTCTCCTTCAGTGATTTAAAGTTTTTGTCAAACAGATCTATTACTTCTTTTATTATAGTTACACCAAGATTTTTAATGCTATATGCAGATATTATAAAGGGTGAAGTTTCCCTTATTAATTTTCAGCCTGTTTGTCTTTAATGTATAGGAGAGCTACTGATTTTTTTGAGTTAGTCTTGTACATTGCTGGAGGACTTTATCAGCAGTAGAAATTGCCTGGTAGAATTTTGTGGTTTATTAGGTATGCAATTTTATTATCTGCAAATATAGTTTCACTTGTTTTATTTCCAATGGTATCCACTTAAACTCCTTTTGCTCTCTTACTGGTCTGGCTAAAACTTCCAGAACTATGTTGACTATATAAGGGGAGAGGGTACAGCATTGTCCAGTTCCTGTTTTTAGTGCGATTGTTTGAATTCCTATCCCTTTAGTTTGATGTTGGACATTGGCTTCTTTCTCTCCCTTTTTTTATTATTATAAATAAAGAAGTCACATTTTCCATCTTTGCATATCCTGATTCAAGGTCCCTTCCCTCTCCCACCATATCAGGTCATTCTCTCTTCATGAAATCCACCATTACCCATATGGGCAGGTGGTCCCAAGGTCCCAATTTTGCTTAGTTCAGCCTCCACTCCTGGCAAATCCAGTTTTCTCCCTCCAAAATCAAGAGTGAGTCAGATGTTTCTCTAGTGGGAGTAGGATCCAAGGTGTCAGTCCAAGGTGTTTCTGATACCAAGCTATTCAGTGGCTGTGGTTTGCAGTTTGGGCATGCTTTGCTTTTTTTTCTTTTTCTTTTGTTTATAGTCCACTAATATGTGAGTATATACCCTGCTTATTTTTCTGGGTTTGTGATACCTCTCTCAGGAGGATATTCTCCAAATTCATCCATTTGTTTGAAATTTTGGGATATTTTTCTTACTGCTGAGAAGTACTCAGTTGTGTCGATGTAACAGTTTGTTAATCCATTCTTCAGTTGAGAATCATCTAGGTTGTTTCCAGGTCCTTGCTATTATAAATAATGCTGCTATGAACATAGCTGAGCTAATACCATTGGAGTGCAAATGTATGTCTTTGGGGTATACACCCAGAAGAGGTTTTGCTGGGTCCTTGGGGAGATTGATTCTCAGTTTTTTGAAAAAACATCATACTGCATTCCAGAGTGGCTGAACAAGCTTACATTCACAGCAACAATGGAGGAGTGTTTTCTTGGGTCTGCACCCTCCCCAGCATAGGTTGTCATCTGTGTCATTTATCTTAGCCAATCTGACAGGTCTCAGGTGGTATCTCAAAATAGCTTTGATTAGCATTTCTCTGTTAGCTAAAGATGATGAGCACTTTTTCTTTGTCCTTCTTCTTCTTCTTCTTCTTCTTCTTCTTCTTCTTCTTCTTCTTCTTCTGAACAAAGAAGTCACACTTTCTATCCTTGTATATCCTTATTCAAGGTCTCTTCCCTGCACACCACATCAGGGCATTCTTTCTTCTCCACAACTTCCTATCCAGTTTCTGGGCAGGCAGCAGGCAGTCCCATATTCCTACTGTCCCAATATTGCTTAGTTCAGTCTCCAATCCTGGCAAATCCAGTTTTCTACCCCCTCCCTCAACAGTGAGTCAGGTGTTCCTGTAGGGGGTGTAGTATCCAAGGAGTCAGTCCAGGGTGTTTCTGATCCCAAGCTATTCAGTGATTGTGGTTTGCAGCTTGGGCATGCTTGGCTTTTTTCTTGTTTGTTTGTTTGTTTGTTTATAGTCCACTAATGAGTGAGTACATCCCCTGCTTGTCTTTCTGAGTTTGTGATACCTCGCTCAGGAGGATATTCTCCAAGTCCATCCATTTGCCTGCAACTGTTAGGATATCATTTTTTCTTACTGGTGAGTAGTACTCCATTGTGTAGATGTACCACAGTTTGTTAATCCATTCTTCAGTTGAGGGACATCTAGGTTGTTTTCAGGTTCTTGCTATTACAAATAACGCTGCTATGAACATAGTTGAGCTAATGCCTTTGGAGTGTGACTGTGCATCTTTAGGGTATAAGCCCAGAAGTGGTATTGCTGGATCCTTGGGGAGATTGATTCTCAATTTTCTGAGAAACCGCCATACTGTGTTCCAAAATGGCTGAACAAGCTTACACTCCCACCGACAATGGAGGTGTGTCCCCCTTGTTCCACATCCTTTCCAGCATAGGCTATCCTCTGTGTCTTTTACCTTAGCTAATCTAACAAGTGTCAGGTGGTATCTCAAAGATTTTTTGATATGCATTTCTCTGATGGCTAAAGATGATGAGCAATTTTTCAGGTGCCTTTCAGCCATTCGTAATTCTTCTGCTGAGAATTCCCATTTTAGATCTGAAACCCATTTATTGATTGGGTTATTCAAGGTTTTGGGCTCTAGATTCTTGAGATCTTTATATGTCTTAGAGATCAGTCCTCTATCAATTGTAGGGTTGGTGAAAATCTTTTCCAAATCTATAGGATGTCGTTTTGTCCTATTGACAGTGTCCTTGGCTTTACAGAAGCTACTTAGCTTTAGGAGATCCCACTTATTGATTGTTGGTCTTAGTGTCTGTGTCACTGGTGTTATATTTAGGAAGTGGTCGACTGTGCCAATTCATAGAAGTATATTTTCCACTTTCTTTTCTATCAAGTTTAAAGAGGTTGGGTTTATGTTGAGGTCTTTGATCCACTTGGATTTGAGTTTTGTGTTGGGTGACAGGCTCAGATATATTTGCATTTTTCTACACACTTCCATCCAGCTATTCCAACACCATTCGTTAAATATACTATCTTTTTTCCATTGAATACAATGGAACTCTTTGTCAAAGATCAGGTGTTTTAGGTTTTTGGGTTAATGTCTGGATACTCAATTCTATTCCATTGATCCACAAGTCTGTTTTTATGCCAGTACCAGGCTGTTCTTATTACTGTAGCTCTATAGTATAACTTCAAGTCAGGGATAGTGATACCTCCTGAGGTTCTTTTGTTGAGTAAAATTGTCTTGGCAATCCTGGCTTTCCTGTTATTCCAAATGAAATTGAGTAATGTTCTTTCAAGGTCCAAAAAATATTGTGTTGGGATTTTTATGGGCAGTGCATTGAATCTGTAGATTGACTTTGGTAGAATTGCCATTTTTACTATGTTGATCTTTCCTACCAGGAACATGGGAGAGCTTTCCATTTTCTGAAATCCTCTTCAATTTCTTTCTTCAGTGATTTAAAATTTTTGTCAAATAGGTCTGTTACTTCTTTGGTTATAGTTACTCCAAGGTATTTAATATTATTTGCTGCTATTATGAACGGTAATGTTTCCCTTATTTCTTTTTCAGCTCTTCTATCTTTAGTGTATAGAAGGGCTACTTATTTCTTTTAGTTAATCTTGTATCCTGCTACATTGCTGAAGGTCTTCACCAGCTGCATCATTTCCTTCAAAGAATTTTGTGGGTCACTTATTCATACAATCATGTCGTCTGCAAATACAGATAGCTTCACTTCTTCTTTTCCAATTTGTATCCCCTTAATCTCTTTTCATTCTCTTATTTCTTTAGCTTAAACTTTGAGAACTATATTGAATTGATAAGGGGAGAGAGGACATACTTGTCTAGTTCCTGTTTTTAGTGGGATTGTTTTAAGTTTTTCTCCATTATGTGTGATACTGGCTGTTGGCTTCTTGTAAATCACCTTTATTATATTTGGGCATTCTCCCTATATTCCTGATCTGTCCAGGGCTTTAATCATAAAGGAGTGTTGGATTTTGTCAAAGGCTTTTTCATCATCTAAGGGTATGATCATGTGGTTTTGTTCTTTAGTTTGTTTATATGATGGATAACATTTACAGTTTTTTGTATGTTAAACCAGCCCTGCATTTCTGACACCTACTTGGTCGTGTTGGATGATATTTTTTATACATTGTTGTATATGGTTTTCTAAAATTTTGTTGAGAATTTTAAAATCAATATTCATCAGGGAAATTGGTCTGTAGTTCTGCTTCTTTGTTATGTCTTTGAGTGGCTTGGGTTTTAGGGTAAAGGTGGTCTCATAAAAGGAATTTGGCAATATTCCTTCAGTTTCTACTGTGTGAAATAGTTTGAGGAGTAACGGTAGTAATTCTTCTTTGAATGTCTGGTAGAATTCGGCACTGAAACCATCTGGAACAGGGTTTCATTTTTGAGGAGGCTTTTAATGATAGCTTCATTTTCCTTAAGGGTTATAGGCCTGTTTAGGTAATTAATCTAATCTTATCTGATCTACATTTGATGAGCACTTTTTCAAGTACCTTTCAGCCATTCGTAACTCTTCTGCTGAGAATTCCTTTTGTAGTTCTGAACCACATTTTTTAATTGGTCTTTCAATGTTTTAACATCTAGATTCTTGAGTTCTTTGTATATTTTAGAGATCAGTCTTCTATCACTTGTAGGGATGCTGAAAATGTTTTCCCATTCTTTAGGTTGTCATTTTGTGCTTTTGACAGTGTTGTTGGCTTTACAGAAGTTTCTCAGTTTCATGAGGTCCCATGTATTGATTTTTGTCCCTAGTGTCTGTTCCACTGGTTTTCTATTTAGGAAGTGGTCACCTGTGCCAATTTGTTGGAGGATATTTCCCACTTTCTTTTCTATCAAGTTCAGATTGGCTGAGTTTATGTTGACGTCTTTGATCTACTTGGATTTGAGTTTTGTGCAGGGTGACAGGCTTGGATCTATTTGCATTTTTCTACACACTATCAACCAGCCTAGCCAACACCATTTGTTAAATATACTATCTTTTATTCCATTGAATATTTTGGGTCTTTCTGTTGAAGATTAGGTGTTCTTAGGTTTTTGGGTTAATGTCCAGATCCTCAATTTGATTACATTGATCCATATGTCTTTTTTTTATGCCAATACCAGTCTGTGTTTATTACTGTAGCTCTATAGTATTACTTGAAGTCAAGGATGGTGATGCCTCCTGAGGTTCTTTTGTTGAGTAAATTGTTTTGGCAATCCTGGCTTTCCTGTTATTCCAAGTGAATTTGAGTATTGTTCTTTCAACATCCAAAAAATATTATGTTGGGATTTTGATGGACAATGCATTGAATCCGTAGATTGCTTTTGGTAGAATTGCCATTTTTACTATTTTGATCCTACCTATCCATGAACAAGGAGAGCTTCCCTTTTTCTGATATCCTCTTCAATTTCTTTCTTCAGTGATTTAAAATTTTTGTCAAATAAATCTGTTACTTCTTTGGTTCTATTACTCCAAGATATTTAATATTATTTGTAGCTATTATAAATGGTGCTATTTCCCTCATTTCTTTTTTCAGCCCTTTTATCTTTAATGTATAGAGAGTCTACTGATTTCTTTGAGTTGATCTTGTATCCTGCTACATTCCTGAAGATGTTTATCAGCCACAGAAATTCCTTAGAAGGATTTTGTGGGTCACTGATATATTCAATGTTATCATCTGCAAATAGAGATTGTTTCAATTCTTCTTTTTCAATTTGTATTTCTTTAATCTCCTTTTGTTCTCTTATTGCTTTAGCTAAAACTTTGAAAACTATATTTAATAGATAAGGGGAGAGATGATATCCTTGTCTAGTTCCTGATTTTAGTGGAATTGTGTTGAGTTTTTCTCCATTAAGTTTGATGCTGGCTGTTGGCTACCTGTAGATTGCCTTTATTATGTTGATATATTGTCCCTGTATTCCTTATTTCTGCAGAGCTTTACTTAGGATATTTTTCTGTATTCCTGATCTCTCCAGATCTTTTATCATAAAAGAACTTTTGACTTTGTCAAGGCTAAGGAGATGATCATGTGGTTTTTTTTCTTCAATTTGTTTATATGATAGATGACATTTATAGTTTTTCATATGTTCAATCATCTCTGCATTTTTTGGATGAAGCCTACTTGATTGTGATGAACAACTTTTTTTTATATGTCATTGTAATCATTTTTCCAGAATTTTGTTGGGTATTTTTGCATCAATCTTCATGAGGGAGATTGGCTGTAATTCTCTTTCTTTGTTGCACCTTTGAGTGCCTTGCATTTCAGGGTGATGCGGCATCATGAAAAGAGTTTGGCAGCATTCCTTCAGTTTCCACTACATGGAACAGCTTTTTGAGCATTGGTCTTAGCTCTTTGAATGTCTGGTTGAATTCTGTAGTAAAACCTTTTGGACCTGTTCTTATTTTATTTGGGAGACTTTAAATAACAGCTTCAATTTTCCTTGCTGTTATAAGCCTGTTTATTTCTTTAATCTGTTCTTGATTTAATTTGGTATTAAAGAAAGCTGTCCATTTCTTTTGTGATTTCCCCTTTAGTAGAGAATAGATTTTCAAAGTATGACCTGATAATTTTTTTAATTTCCTGTAGTTCTGTTGTTATATGCCCCTTTTAATTTCCGATTCTGTTAATTTGAGTACTTTCTCTCTGTCTTTTGATTAGTTTAGATATGGGTTTGTCTACTCTGTTGACTTTCTCAAAGAACCAACTTTTTGATTCATTGATTTTTTTTTTTGTATTGTTCTCTTTTTTTCTATTGTACTGATTTGAGCCCTAAGTTTGATTATTTCCTGCCCTCTGCTCCTTTAAGGTAAGTTTTTTTTTTTTTCTAATTGTTCTAAAGCCTTCAGCTGCATTTTTAGGTCTCTTGTGTGAGTTTTCTTTTGTGCATATATATATATATATATATATATTACTATGAATTTTCCTCTTAAAACTGTTTTTCTTGTGTTACATAAGTTTGGGTATGTTGTGTATTTATTTTGATTAAATTCTAGAAAGTCTTTCATTTCTTCCTTAACTTCTTCCCTGATCCAGAGTTGATTCAATATAGAGATGTTCAGTTTCCATGAATTTGTAATCTTTCTGTGATTTTTTTGTTTTTGTTGAATTTTAACTTGAGGCCATGGTAGTCTCATATGATACAAGGGGTTATTCCTATTTTTGTAACTATTGATGTTTGCCAAGTATGTGGGCAATTTTAGAGAATATTCTATGGGGTGCTGAGAAATATGTATATCCTTTGTTTTCCAATGAAAACTTTGTAAATATCTATTAAGTCCATTTGCATCTTTACATGTGTTAGACTCTTTATTTCTTTGTTGATTCTTTATCTGGTTGACCAGTCCAATGGTGAAAGTGGAGTTTTGAAGTATCCTACTATTAGAGTTTGATATTTGAGGTGGGGTTTAAGCTTTGCTAGTGTTTCTTTTACATATGGGGTCCTAATATTAGGGGCATAAATATTCAGGATTGTGATATTGTCTTCATTGATTTTTCCTGAGATGAATAAATAATGTCTTTCCTGGTCTCTTTTAATTGATTTTAGTTTGAAGACTTCTTTGTTGTGTATTAGGATAGCAACACCAGCTTTTTTCATGGGGTCATTTGATTGAAAAGTCTTTTCCCAACCCTTTACTCTGAGCCTGTATTTGGCTTTGGAGTTGAGGTGTGTTTCTTGTATGCAGCAAAAGGTTGGCTTTTGTTTTTGTATCCATCATGTTAGATTGTGTCACTTTATAGGTAAGTTAAGTTCATTGATGTTAAGGGATATTAATGACCACTGATTGTTATTTCCTGTTATTTTTTCGTGATAGTTTTTGTATATTTCCTTTCTTTTGTAGGGTTTTTGTTTCCTGGGATTATTGATTGTTTGTAGTTTCATAGGTGTATCTGGGTTCCTTACATAGTAGTTTTCCCTCAAATTCTTTCTGTAGTTCAGGATAGGTATTGTTACAACTATTCATTGTCATGAAATATCTTGCTTACTCCACTTATGGCAATTAATAGTTTTGCTGGGTTTATCAGTCTGGGTTGGCAGTCATGCTTTTTTAGTGTCTGTATACCTTTCTGACCAGGATCTTCTGGCTTTTTTGTTTTTACTGAATAGTCTGGCGTTATTCTGATGGGTCTGACTTTATAGGTAAATTGGCCCTTTTCCATTGCAACTCAGTAATTTTTCTTTGTTCTGTATGTTTTGTGTCTTAATTATTATATGGCAAGCAGACTTTTGGTGGGGTCTGTTCTATTTAGTGTGTTGCAAGCTTCTTGTATTTTTGTGGGCATTTTCTTCTTTAGATTGGAAAAGTTTTCTTCTATGATTTTATTGAATGAATTATCTATGCCTTTGACATGGCATTCTTCTCTTCCTTCTATTCCTATTATTTTCAGGTTTGGTCTTTTCATGGTATCCCAAATATCCTGAATGTTTTGTGTTATGGTTTTTTAGTTTTGGTGTTTTCTTTGAGTGATTTATTTATTTCCACTATTGAGTCTCTCACTCCAGAGATTCTCTCTTCTATCTCTTGGATTTTGTTGCTTATGCTTGTATCTGTAGTTCCAGATTGTTTTTTCACATTGTCTATTTCATCCTTTGCTTTGTTTTATGCCTTCTTTATTGTTTCTATTTCAATTTTTAGTTCCTATAATGATTCTTTCATTTGTTGAATTTCTTTCTTGGTTTTTATTTTGTTTTGTTTTCTTTTAATGATTTGTTCATCTTTTCCAATTTTTTTTTTGTTTTTTCTTCTATTTCTTTAAGGGACTTTTTCATATTGTCTTTTAAAGGTTCTATAATTTTCATAAAGGTGTTTTTATTGTTGTTCTCTTCTCTTTTCTGTTCATTGTACTGTTTAGGTTGGTGTTGTAGAGACCAGTTTCTTCTGGTGTTGCCTTGTTATTCTTTATTTTGTTATATTTATTCTTGCACTGGAACCTGCCCATTGCTTCCTTGGTTCACTCTAGTCAGGTCTTAGTGAATTCTTAGTTCGTTGTGGCTACCTGGGTTTTTTGTCTCTGTTCTTTTCTGTAGTCTACATGATTTCTTGCTCAGGTCAGGTCATGGGATCCTTGTTTTCTGAAGCAGTCGGACTCCCACTCTGCCTCAGACAATAAGGGGTCATGCTGTTCAGAAAGATGTCTGACTCTCTGTGATTTTGACAGCTTTTCAATATGGCAGAGGTGTCTGCAGTGTCTCCACCCACTGTCAACAAAGAAAGCTGACCCAGAATTGCTGCTAACAAAGAGCAATTTTTGAATGTTTTCTTTCTGCTCAATATAAGTAGAAACCTTAAATCAATCCCACTTATGCTAAGTCTTCCATGAGATTTACAGGTTTAAGCTGACTGCCTGAATGGATGTGCCATTTTTAAATTCCAGCCTTAATATCCCCTCCATCTCTGTACAATAAATCAATTCAGATATGCAATTTTAAGCCACTTTTGGCTTTATTCCACTGGTCTATAAAGCTTTTTAAGCTTTCTAAACTTTCTCAGGCTTTAGGCAGGTATTCACTCCACGTTGAGTGCCAGATATTATTGAACTACCACAACCAGTTCTCAATATAACCAGTTAACATTTATCAGGGACAGAAACACTTATGGGTACAAAATTGATGCTAGAGGAAAAAGGGACTGAGGCATGTGGAGGAATGCAGCAGAACTCTTCTTCGCACAGCAAGCTGGAACCAAAAGTGTCAGCAACTTCCATGATCAAAGTTGAGGTCTCCTATGATGCTGAACATACCCATTGGGATCCTGTTTCTTGACATCACAGGGGCTTTTCAGGGTAAACTAAATTTTCACTGCAATTAGATATTACACATGTTTGACCTCATTGATAGCAAATAAGAGAATACTCCTTTTCATTGAGGGAATGATTTAGGAGTTTGAAATCTATTAGTATTAGAAATTAGAATTAGGGATACAGCTAGGTCATGTTTTTTCTTTCTTCCAGAAGCTGGAGAATTCAGGCTCTTCTTCCCCTATGATTACCTCGGTGACAGATGACTCTAGAAAAGAACTTTTCATATTTGTACATTGTTAGCAAGCATTGAAAAAGACTTAAATTTTAAATAAGTAGAAAGAAAAATAACAGTGAATACTTTTCCCTAGTAAATGCCCAGAGTAAAGTAAATAAAGTCCTAGAAGAATGAAATGCTTATTTAAAAGTTAATTAAGGTGAAAGAGGCTTTTATATTTCTTGGTCACCAAACAAGCATAATTCACAAAAATTCCAATGGGTGTATCTTTAAAAGCTTGCTGTCTTCATTCATTGTCTGCATGCAAATTACTCTGAAGTCATTGTTTTTTCCTAAGATGTTGATGCCTCCTTTGTAAAATGTTTGAATATATCCATTGTACTTACTGTTTTGTATTATTGTACATTGAACATATAGGTCCCATACTCTCTACCATTCTCTTGTTCTATCTTTTAATTTTTATTGTTTAAATAGTAATATAGCATTTTATGTAACTATTACATAAGATGAGAAAGATATAAATTTATCATCTATAATTACAGTAATGGTCATAACATAAATATTTTGAAGCAATGTAGATTATAGTCTTATGATATTTGTGTCTCTCCATATCATACATATATATCAATGCAGAAATTTTTTTCACAAACCTTTACAATAAGATTATGATAAATTATAATTTTATTTTTTATGTAGGACTGAATAATCAATTGTGAGATCAGGTAAAATAAAATTATTTGTAGTAACCTTCAATTTTAAATCAGGTGGAAATACCTTTGCAAGAATGAAGGTTATCCTTCATGTCATATCTTTAACAAGATTTTCAGATGGACTAACTCAGTACTGTGGAAATGATTATAGATGTTTATAGTCAGTCCATTAGGACCTAACCACTGTTTTAGTTTTTACAGAACCCCCACAGAAATATTGCTGCCCACAAGTCAGCAGAAATGATTATCTATATTCCTCTTCCAATAAGTTTTGTCCTCTGAGGGTCATGAGTGATTATCATTATTACAGGGTCCTTATAAATTAAAATTGGGTTGATAATAAAATAATAGTATAGACACAGGTAGATTATTTTATCTACCTGTAAACAACTATTAGACACATATGAGCCAAGGACAATTTGATATTGTTGCTTTTATATTGATACAAGTGTGAAATCATTTTAAAGTTTGATAGAGGTATCTGTATATTGATACAAATTTAAGTCTAAAATTATTTTATATGTCTAAAGTAATTTGTATACTGATACAAAATTGAATCTATACTTGCCATATTTTGCATGTTTCTACCTCTTTAAAATATCTTGCACACTAATGCATATTAAGCATATTATTGTCATTCCCACCACGCAATTCCTACCTCTGTTTAATTATACTAGTCATAATATACAATCTTATTAGTCATTATATATACATAAGATGTTTGGTATATCTCTGTTTAGATATTTTGTATAATGATATATAGTTAGGATACTGTTGTAACTTTGCATTATACATGTACCTTTTGTTAATGTTTATATGTTCATCATGCTTGAAATCATTCTTTAGAAACTGTACACTCATTTATAGATTGCCTATTTTTACAATGTAAGCTTCGGTCTTTAGAATGATAAGAACTGCAGATCATCATTACTTAGGTTTGTCGTGTAATAGTAATGTTGTTTAGGTTTCCCAGATAAATGTTAGAATATATTAATTAGACAGAAGTCTTTAACTACTTCACAGACCTGGAGAATTTGGCATTTAATGTTTTGTTATTCAGAGTTTGGCTATGAAAAATATGACAACTCCAGGCATCACCACCCTCACTGTTCCTTTCTCAAGATGGTGCTGAGTATCAAGGACACACCACTAGGAGTTTGACTTTCTTGGCAGACCATGGTCTGTAGGACAAAAACCTACCCTTACCTCACCTGATGTCAGTACACACACTGTTCAATCTGGGCAAGCAGGATGATGGATAGAGACTGCCGAAGTCTCCATGGACAGGATAAGACAGTTTCTCCAAAAATGCCCTCCTTCTGAAGAGATTTGTCAGATATCATCAGCCTGTCACCAAAAAAGTGGATGTTTCAAAATGGATGCACCCACAGCAGAAAAGCCATGGATGAATGTCCAGGTATCTATCATTGTCCTCTCCTAAATCTTGAAAGCTACTCTCTTTTGTTTCCAAACTTCAGGTAATATATATTCCTTCACAGGTCTTGATGGGATTGAATACTAGATAGTTAAGGCTTCTACCATATCATATCTTAGCAAAGAGTATTTAGGTATTGGTTTCTTATTATTTAAGAAAAACAGCCTTGAAGCAATCCCTGTACATCGCCATTTACCAATATTCTAGACATGTAAGATATACCTTATATTTATTAGCTGTTAGTTGTAGTTTGACCTTGCTTATGTTATTGCCTTTTCCTCCCTAAGACATTACCTAATAATGATTCCTATAGTATATAGTCTTATTCATAGCTTAGCACTTTCTTAGTTGGACAAAAGGGGAGATGTAGTGGGATTCAGGCATTATTTAGGGAAGCTTTTATACTTCTTGAGAATCAGGACCCCTATAAAGCATGGCCAGAATGGACTGAGAGCTGGGAACACTGAATTTGCTTCCTGTTTGTTTCTGCCTTTTTGGAGAGTGGATCAACAACCTGGTTTGTGGCAGTCCCATCTCTAAGAATTGTTTTAGGGTTCAGTTTGTATAAATGAGTTTTTATATAATCCCTTAATATTATTCTTTCATATGATATATTGCAAGTGAATATTAAAGTAATAGATAACTTACTTGGTGATGACTTCAGTTTATCAACTCAGCTTTATTCCAGATTGTTCTAATTTGGATTAAGTGGTATGCTCCTATTATAAAGCTTCATATAGGTCAACAAGGTCATATAGCAATGCTCCTAGTGAAAGTCTCACTTACAATATGTGCAGCAGCATTAACACTTTTAGAAAAACACTGTGCCAAGGGTCACTCTAGAGATAAATCATGTACCTAAGTTTAGCAACAGACAATTTTCAGAAAAAGTCAGTCATCCAGATAAGGGTAGGTAGAAAGCAGGAAGTCTTCCTAAGATGGGATGGGAGGGTCCTTCTGTATTTTGCTAATATTAGAGAAAGCTGCAAGGCAATGGTAGACTAAAGCCTCTAATCATCAGGGCCTCCCAACATACTTCCAAATAGAAGAGTAGCATATTTTTTTACATGAATACACACACAGAATTCCAAAATTTTCATTTTTACTTCATCATGCATATTTTTGTATCTCATACCTTGCATATACAATTTCTTTTATGCTCCAAATTATTTAATCACTCATAGATAGTTGGATGCATGGGCAGATAGTAATTTCCAATGCCTTGCTATTATTAAAAAATAGCAATGAACAATGAAAACAGATGAAAATATTCAATGCCAAATAGTTATTTGTAGGATAAATCATTTACTGTACTTTTAGAGTCTATCTTTCTTTATTTAAATTTAGAGCAGTTCATCCAACAGTATTATTAATTTTTTATATTTTATTAATTTTAATATACAATATTTTATTAATTTAAATAAAATTTATATAAAATTTAATATAATAATTATTAAGTTATTCTTAAATTAATAATTTTGAAATTATTACATAATTTTCACCTTTTGTTAGCTAACTTCTTCTTTCCTGTAGTTTATAATTCATTTGATAACTGAAGTTTTGGTGACAATTTATCAACGTTTTGTTGTGGTAGGTTTTTTTTTTTCAGTTCATTTTATAATGTTGGAAATTCTCACGTAAAATATTTTCAAGTTAAACAAAGATTTAGTGAGTTTTGCTTTTATTCAATACTATTTTGAGTAACATATCTCATATGATTTTTACTATGACATTTCATAGGTATTCTACTGTTCTGTTTGTTCTATGTATATCAGACTTTCTTCTGGTACTATATATTAATTCAAGTTTCCACTGAAAGATGAAAGAAAATATATTTACTCAGCTTTTATTTAGGCCCCTCAATTACAATGACATATTCTTTATTGTGTGTGGTCACATCACTTTACTTACCACTTACAAATTTATGTTCATTAGAATACCTTTCATTATTAATTATAACTTAGGTCAATATCCAAGGTAACATGGAAAATTTCTTTTCTTCATCAAGAGCTTCTTTTAAAGGCATTCCTTTCTTCTCTGAGTCATACCATACACCAAATCTTGTTGCCTCATTTGTCTTTGGTTTAACTTCCTCAAAAGTTTTAAATTGCTAGATGGCAGCACAAACATAGGTCTACAAATGGGATGATAGCTAAGGAAAAATTGCTACATTATCTAGGAAATCATGGCAAGCCTTAGAGTTCAGCTTTTAGAAAAAACACTGTGGGATGTCACAATTGTTTTCACAAAAACAAGATGGAAAGTGTGTCACCTGCTAATAGTGGAGACATATGTGAAAAAAAGGAAGATATTTTCCCTCCCAGCTCTTAGCACTCATATGTGAAAATACTTGTTTAATAAAATTTATTTGGCATAATTTATCATATATTTTAAAAATTATTTAGAAAATCACTTCTGAACATCCATTTAATAATCTTGGAAAGATTTATGCTAGAAATTTACCTTAATATAATTTTATATTCTGGACTTGTCTCTCATGAATTGTTCTGGCTATTTTGAATTTCCAAATTCAAACTTTTTTGGAGCATGAGTTTACTACTAGATGATTCTAAAACAATGGTCTTCGACTTTCTAAATACTGTGAAATAGTACATTTCCACCTGACACCCAACCATAAAATTATTTTTGTTGCTACTTCATAACTGTAATTTTGCTACTGCTTTGAATTGTAATGTAAATCTGGGTTTTTCTATGGTCTTGGGCAATCCCTTTGAAGGGGTCAGTTGAACCCCAAAGGAATTTTGACCCACAGAAATACTGCTCTAGAATAAGCACATTTTGAACCAATAACCAGAAATTTCATTTTCTATGATGTTTTGGGAAGAACACACATAACTCAAAGAAGTTAAATAGCCAAAGCAGTGAGATAGTTAAGAGACTGTAGAATCACAGGCCAAAACTGAAGTCAACATGCTTTTCACCAGATATAACCTTTCTCTATAAGGAGCATTGTCAGGTTAGCTTTCAAAATGGGATTCAGGAAGCTATCCCTCATGTATCCCCCATCTGTAACTCTATATTGACTTCTTTAATAGGCAATCAATCCTGTCATCTCTCTTGATAACTCTTCTGAAGCATTATTTTAAACATCCACCACTAGTTTACTACAGCAACAGTTCAGACATCTGTCTTATCTGTGTCCTGTGCTTAGCTCAGCCAACTCAATGTCCTAAATGATCCGTAATGCAAGACTCATCATGCCCCACCTCTGTTTCAAACATGAAATTCAAATATTTTGAATGACAAAATGGTCACAGATCCCCCATTCTCAGTTACAGAAAGAAACGCAAATCCATTGAAAAGTGACTGGAGATAAGCAGTTCTTAATTTCAGGTTTAAAGATCTCTCATATCTGTGTGATTTTTTAAGCACACACCACAGACCACAGACACACATAATTGTATACACCCCCACACACATAGTCACTGATCTTTCCTCTCAAACGAAAAAGAAACCAAACATATTTATTTGAAGGGAAATACTAGTAATATTGTTCTTAACCATTCCTGGAGAATTTTTTTAATTTTTACCAATTTGTAGAAAACATTAATTTATACACAAAAGTCATTTTAAAGCGTGAACCCTCAAGCATCAAGAAATGGTATTTGATAGATATTTTAAAGGTTGAGGTTTGGCGCTTCAGAGAATGATGCTTTTATATTTTGTACAGGCTGTAAGAGGCACTGGTTACAGAGAAGCTGCTATAAAATTCAGCGTGGCTGAAACATGCAAATCAGTCCAGAATGTTTGCTAGAGGGTAAGTCACAGAAATGCCATTGAAATAGTTAGGGTATGCATATCTCATCGCTGACATCTTGAGCTCTGTTAATCAATTCCTATTTGAGATAAATGCATCTGCTTGTATCTCAAAAAGCTGGGTTCACAGAACCATGACTAAGATATCTTCTAAATGTTCCCCAAGGACTTTAAAAGACAAAATGATAGGAAATTTACTAAATCCTTACTGCTAACCTGAAGAAAAGGTTAAGCAAAATTCAGAGACTTCTTGATTCTCCTGAGCAGCCTATAAATTTTAACCATGTACTCTAATTCCTAAAGATATGATTCATTGCTGAGATGTGTGTGTTAGAGCAATAAGTAGTGATAATTTCAGTCTTCGACAAGTAATATATCTCAGAATTGCAGCCCCTGCTGAACAGTTCTTCTAAATATTTTAGAAGCAGAAACTCTGTGCTAAAGAAAAAGCTGAAAAAAACCTGTCAAACAAAGGGGAATGTGAGCATTGTCTATTTAGAAGGACACACTATGGAATGTGGATTACAATTACACACAGAACTCCTCCGGGCTACTGATGACAAGTTTACTTCTGATCCTTTCACTTCTAAATCATCGATAATGGAGGCCGCAGGCAAAGTGGAATAAACCCTGAAGCTCACTGCACATAAACTCTAAGGAGCATTACCTTATGGTTTCGTAAAAAAGAGAAGTGAAACCCACAAGATCAGTGGACTTGCGTAGAATGTACCTTTTCATGTGTTAAACCCTCTTGTCCCAAATATTTGCAATTATTTGGCCCTCAACATTCTCCTTGAAACTGTCCTCCTCTTCCTAGTTCACCTCTTGTTCCCATTGATTTTTTTTAAAACTCTATAGCTACTAGCTATCCCTCAAACACAAAGATAGTTGAAGCAACATCCAAAAAAATACCAGCTCCCAGGAGCTGTTAGTTCTGTGCTTAGAGTATAAAACAGGTCTCAAGCCTGGGTAATAACTGAATTCATGAATCTCAATTCCCAGATGACATTAATAGCAGCATAGAGCAGGAAGCAGAGTTATGTTAATTTCTGCAGGTAGTGCGTGAAAGCAGATAGGGAATGCTTGAAAGGTCAACATCTGCTGTCATGCACGAGTGTCGCAAAATGTGATTGGCCAGTAAATGTCAACACCATGTTCTAAAATCTACATGCAACCCTTTCAATTTAATCTTAGCTTGCAGCCCAGCTAACAATCATGCAGCATGTTTCAAAAGCCCTTGAATTCTAAAATGGAATTGTATGATTGCATTCCCATGGCAATAAGACACCTGTAAATTACAACCATGTCATTTAATCAGCATAAATGTAGGGAGTTTGTGCAGCCACTGTGAATTTTTTTTCGTATCTATTTTCAAGGGAGACTGAAGACCTCTTAATGATTATATACCATACTGCAGGTCGAACTGTTGCCATGGTATTATGTTCTTTTCTTTTACAGAGTGACTAGAATGCAGAGCAGATAATGAATCTAATTGATTGTCCTCTGCACCACATAGATATGCTTTATTTTTCTTCTCTTTGTGTTCCTCCTCCTTCCTAACCAGATTGAATTCAAAGGTATATATTATACAGTGACAAGAATGCCTGTCATATAGAACAACCACCACCTTATAAAAATGAATAAGTCTAAAATGATTTGCTTTGAAAAATGTCTATAACAAAAAATATGCAAAAAGATCTAAGGAAAAAAACACAACATTCACCACACAGACTGTCAGATAGAGGAAAACAATAGGTTATTCCTAAAACATGGAAACAGTCTATAGAGTCATAGCATCCTAAAGTATACAAGATACTATGTCATTAACTATGAACTAAATTACTGAATCCCAAATATTTGAATTACATCTATTGCCTGCACATTTGATATGTAGCTAGTACCAACATAATTGTTAGCTGTTATTAACATGCCTTTTCCTATTGAAAGGCTTAAATTACAGTTTAAGTGCTAAAAGTCTTTTTGCAGAGTTCCAATGTTAAGCTCCCAACACCTAGGTCAACTTGTAACTCCAGATCCAGGGGGGATTCCAGATCGGTGAGGGTATCTGCACTCATAAACACATAGCCACACACAAACATAAAATTAATAAAAAATGATAAAATTTCTCATAAAATATGGTATAAATGATTTTTATTTTGATATTTTGTCTAAACTGACCAAAAATAAAACTTTAGCAGAAATATTTTAGCTTTGGATATTATTTTAGCTAGACTCCTAGTTTTTCTTAGATTACATAGGTTTTCCTGTATGGATCATTTACATTTGTAGATTCAAAGTATTAGAGATGCATTTCAGAAGAACTTGCTACTGAAGAATTTCTGAGATAAAAACCTTTAAATGAATATATGTCAATAAGGAACTTTTTCTGAATCACACAGCTGGACTAAGACCATGGCTGGAGCCCACTTTACCAGAGCCTTTTTGCCTGTTCATCCTACTATTCAACTTTTGAGTGATGCTTTTCATAAACTTAAAATGTAGTTTTTCATTTTCAGGCAAAAATTTATAGGAAAATCTGTTTACTTTCTACTTAGAATCAATGCTTAACTTAAGAACCTCACAATGTGCTCATACTTAATATCTCAAATACACCTATTTTCAAACTTTGTATTTAATACACACCTACCCTAGTTATAATAAATGAATAAGCAAGACTGGCTGTGGCTCTGTTCATAATCTTGAGTCAGAATGTGCCTGACATGAATTAGAAATTTTAATCAATTTAAGAATCAGAAAATAAGTAAATTCACTTATCTAATAATAACCCCGATTACACAATACAAAATAGAAATTTAGTGCTATCTAAGAGGATTTAAAGTAATGTGTATCCTTTTTAGTGATTATATACCATTGAAGGTGAGGTGTAATTAAAATTTTCCACTTTTATTTTACTTAAACATTTCATAATCACCAGGAGTACCAGGCATATCTTTACCTTTTCTCTCATAAGCTGGCTAGACAATTTTCAAAAATTCTAAAATGAATATTCCATGTGTTGTATGTAACCTGTTGCCCCCATATGCAAGTGGGTCCCACAGTTTGCTGTCACGTTATGTTTAATTCAAGACACACCTTCACAATCAGCTATGACACAAATTCTTTTAAACCCAAACTATAAAAATATATGAGTTTCAAATGATGCCAAATAAAACACAATGGCAAAGATGACCATTCTGCCAAATGAAAACCAAATCCCAAGTATGGTAGATACCAGAGTCCTCTCACAATGTTTCACAGCAATTTTTCTTTGGGAATATGAAGGGATGTTGAAAGGAATCCATTAATGTTTCCTTTTAAAATGTTTAACATACCCCTGAGCTTTTGTTTCTTAAAGACCTAAAGTAGTATTATTTACAAATTAGAAAATGTTCCAAACATAGAAATTGTTAAGTACATCTGGGTGTTTAATATCCATTATATTAACACACTTGGAAATTTTATCTGGAATATTTTCTGTATGGTTCTTGCTGAAGACATCTTTAGAGACATATTTTTGTATCATTTTACTTGAGGAAACTCCAAAATATACAGCAGCAGCAACAAGATTTGCTAAGCACCATATGATAACTTCTCTAAAGAATCTGTATCTAAGATTTTCACAGGAAACTCACACTCACTATGTGCAGGTTAAATTAAGTATGTTTTACCATTTCTTCTCTGTAGTTTCTTTAACTACTTGATGATTTCTCCTAAACCAAAAGCTAAATTGATCTTTTCTTCTATCTTCTATCTCACTCTACAAATAAAACCAGAGCAAAAGTGATATCAGAAATATATTTATGAACTTTCATCTTTTTGATTTAGACAATGACAAATTCAGACACAAAATTGATCACAGTGATGAAAGTGATAATGGCAATAAGATTTGCTCCTTAACAATGAGATCAAGTTCAAACCCTGACATGATAGCCTCATGCACATAAAAATAAAAATGATTCCATTTGAGGGCAACAGCTGCTACTGAGATAAACAAAGTGACACAGAATACAAGTATACTTATATACTCATACCAGAGAACACATGGCTGGATGTGATGACATGTGCCTAAATCTCAGTACTCTGTCAGCAGAGACAAGGAGATATCAAGCTCAAACATTAGAAGCTGTGTCAAGAGAAAGAAGACAAGAGAGACAACAACAAGATTAATAAGTAAAATGGAAAGTAAAGAAAAGGAAAGAGAATGTGCTTTCCTTTGAAGTCACTTTTCAATATTTTAGAGTCCTTTGTGGATGTATGCCCAAAGGGCTTTAGTCAACACACAACAGAGTTTCTTTCACCCCCATGTTTAAAACTGTATTATTCACGCAAGCTGGAACCAGACTAAATGCTGTCAACAGATGAACATATAGAGAAATATATATGCCCATATACAGTTGAATTACATGCAGCTGAAAAAAAAAAAGAACTCATAGCATTTAAGTGGAAATCATCATCATACCATGCCAAAGTAGTCAAATTCAAGAAGTTTGTAGTGAAATTCTTTATTTACTCTTATATGTTAAATGTAAAATTATGTATCTACCTGTAAAAAAGTATATATTTTTTTATTATATGTGTGTGTGCTTTGAGGAGCCTAATCTAGAGAAGATAGCATAAGGGTAAGACGGATTTTTAAAAAGGCTCAAAAGAAGAAGAAGAAAATAAATGAGAAACAGAACTGGCTGAGGAAAAGGGACAAGCTGAACAAAATGAACAAAGTAAAATGATACATATGATGATGCTAAAATAAAACCCATCACTGTGTATGCTATTCCATTAATAAAAATGATGCAAACCTAAAGACTCTAGTTAATAATGATTTTTTACTAGCTTGGCATCCACCATCCCATTATATTTCTGACCCTCAGGACAAGCACTACCTAAAACAAAGACAATCCATGTACATTTTATTTTTCTCTTTCTCTGCCTTAGTTTGAGCTGCAAATAAAATTTAGCGTCACAAATCTGTTGGATAAATATCTAATAAAATTAAGTACCACTACTTGATTTATTTTTTTTCCTGCCCACACACATTTTCTTCCTTCTTTCCATGTCTTACCCCATCTGCCTGCCTTTCTTCTCACTTACCTGAAGATTTTTTTTTTCAAAGACTCCTATGTCCTTTATTGTTCTCCTGTTCCAACTTTCTTTGTTGCTTTTAAGGCAATTTGTTCTTACAAACAGAAATCATCTGCCTTAGAAGAAAAACAAGCAGTCATCTGCATCCATAAAGAAACAGTGTTTCATGCTGTCAGAGAAAGAATGGTAGTTAAAAAGTAGGCAGGGAATAGCAATTTTAAAGCAAAACTTGCTTTTAGGAGCTCATGTCATACATGGAAATTACTTTTGCTGCAACACAGGCTATTGGCTACTGTATTGAAACACTGTCACAACAGTGTGAGGAAGCTAAGGTTGGATACATTGCAGAATAATAGCAGTCTGTATAGTCATAGGGTAGCAACACTAAATTTCATCAATTTTTATATGAAGATACATAAAGTATCAGTTAGATGAATAATAGCAAATTGAGTTCAATTTTAATTTTTTAAAAACTGAGCAGTTTTTATTTTTTACAATTTAATAAATATTCCATGATGATTGCATACTGGTAAACAGCTTGGCAGTATTGAGAAAGATCACAGTGATGGTGTTTTCCTAAGGGTGTGTAGTCTTCAGCAGAAGTCACTATCAAACCAGCAAGATTGCATTTATACACCCATCATTTTCAGGATTGTTTTTAACTTGGGCATACTTTCCTCAAATAACTTTGCCTCCTTGTGTCATCAGGCCCAGCTCACACACATTCACTTCAATGACTGTACCTTTGATGATTACACCCATAGTTGTGTATAATGGGGATGATGGATTCTTTTTCACACCAAGTACTGGCAGGCAAAACATTGCTTTCAGGTCAGGATGTGTGACATGAGCTTTTTTGAAATGAAGGCCCATTGGCCTAATAAACCTTTCATATTTAGGTGGTTTTCTTGTAAAACTATCACCAACAAAGGCATTCTCTTCCATGCCTTCTTTTTCCTTTTTCCTGTTTGAATAACTTTTAATACTTCTGTTTCTCCTTGGGCACGAACTTTGGGTAGAGGGACTTCCCATTTTCCCGCCTTTTCTTTTTCGTTTCTGCTTAATCATGTTGGAAAGTACTTTTGGTCTAGACTGTGCCTCTCTGTCCAGCAGATAGGCAGGTACTGCTCCTTCTGGAGTCTTTTCATCATCCTTTTGTTTGGTGTTTCTCTTCTCATGCATCTTGATAGTCTTTTTCATTTGTATTTTCTCTGCATGGCGCTGTTTATGGTATAGTTTAGCCTTCGGGCCAATAATTTTATTATTATTATCATTATTTTGCCTTCTGTGATCGTTCATGTGCCTACTGACTTTCTTTTCTTCTCTTTTTCTTATGGTAATCCAAACGATATACATAGCGCTTATGATGTAATTAGATATATTCATTTTGTGGAATGATGACAGCCATGGAACAGCCGTCTGTGACCTTCTGGGCATCAAAAACTTCTGAGTCTCGCTGGTCCCAAGTCCACTTCGAGCCCAATTTTAATTTTTAAATATAAAATTAACCCTTGAAATATGTATCTAGGATAAAATGAGAGGCACCAAATAGGTTACTTATTTTAAATGATGAAAAGTGATTAAAAACCACAGTGTGACATATTATTTAAATATTTCAGTAGAGACTTAAACTTTTATATGAACTAAATTTAAATATGGTAACAGTTTTACTAATAAAATGAAATTTACACCTGAAAATCACAGTCTCACATAAATGTAATTTTTTTTAAAAAAGCACATACTTAATGATAATTGAACTATGACCACCAATTAAGCATTCACTGTGTGATTTGCTGTATTTTTGAATAGTTTGCCTTTGAGAAACAGTTTCTAGAATCCTGCCCCATTTCGTCTGCTGCAAAGAAGATAGAATGGTGTCCTAACTGCTGGTGATAAGAAGGGGAAAATGAACCAGAGAAGTCGTTCATGCCTTTAGGGATTCACCTGGCAAATTGCTGCTTAAAGAGTCCTGTCAATAAGTTAACTTCTTTACTGTCAGGAGCAATTCTCTCCTGCTGGGAAGATGGACAAGATGACCTAATAGATCTTTTCTCAACTCAAGATCCAAAGTTTCTTGTGAAGAAGTGTGCTGGCACACAGAAAAGTGTTTAAAGGTTTGTCCATGTTAGGAATTTTAAATGTTTGTATCTTATTTTATATAGTAGTGAACTGAAAAATAATTTCCATGGTGATGCTTTCCCATGTACTGCTTAAGTTTAAAATAGTGACAATGATTAAAATGTAGTTCTGGACTTAATAATAAAAGATGGTCACTTCCACTGGGAATTTTTTTCCTTCCTGTCATCAGTGTTATTTTAAACAGAAGCCTTTCATCTTTCACATTCAAATTTGTCAGTCATTAGGTAGTTATGTCAGAGCAGTCAAAGATAAACACATTGTTATCAATTGGATTTTTTGCATCTTCTCCTACTCACTACTTGTATTATCTTAGGCACAGCACTGTCCTCTTTCTGTGTCAGTTTAGTTACCTTAGTATTGGGGATACAAGTGGTACATACATCATGAAGTTACAGGGAAAATCAAGGGTATTCATATATGTATATATATATGAATCCACACACATTTAGAAGACACCTACCCATGCCAAGTATTGTTTCTGCTATTGTTTATTGTTGCTGCAATGATGGAAGTGGTTTTTATGGTAGGTTTTTTGAAACTACATTTTCTTAGTATAAAATAATGTCATGTTGTTGCCAAATAATTTGGTGTTATAAAATTTGACTCAATCAGATATTTGAGTATATAAGGACAAAGTCAAACTCTAACCAAGTATGTTTTATTATGTGTGATATGTGTCAGATGCATAATCTAGAGTTTTACTGCATTTTCTATACTATTAATAAGAAAGACTTCTACTGGAGATATTGTTTACTCATTTGAAAGCTAAGATTATAACAGATGACTTGCAGTCTTTCAGTGCATTTTTCCTTTTACTCTAAAGATTCAAAGTATGCTTTATCACAGACAAATATGAGCACACATTTCTTCCACATTCTGTCTTTGAAAATAATGTAAATTTCAAAAAAGAAGGTGCTTGATTAGAAACATTTTCAATTTCTCTATGTAGAAATTTCTCTCCAACTCTGGTGTTTAGAGAAGTTCTTGAGCAAAATTTTTTTTGTCCTTATCCCTAAGGAAATAAACTTTCAGTGACAGCCACCCAATATAATAACCTCTCACGTGTCTGTTGGGGACATCTTTCAATGATACTGCATATTCTCCTTTTCAATCTCTTTGCTAATTCTCTGAAATTGTGTCCCTATTATTGTTTGTTAAAAGGTACACAATTACAACTTTAGCATCAAATGTTTCTCTATTATTCTTCCCAATTGATTCAACTCAAAATCCAATTTAGTAATGCAAAAGAAGCTTAACATCTTCTTGAGATCAGCCATCTTTCTTCTCCAAACAGAAGTTTCCTTTCTTACTTTGACACTGTTTTCAAATAACTGGATGAGTAATTCTTAGGATGACCTGCTTATTATTAATTGTCTTTAACTTCCCATCTTTTCCCATCCTTGAAGCTTCCTCTTCTCTCCGCCTCAATGTTAACCACAGCAGAAGTGGGACATCTGCTCACAAAAACATTTAGATTGCTAATGATTCCTTTTAACATCTGTTGTACTGCTACTGAACAGTTGTTATTTCTTTAAAGGGGCTCAAGGGATAAGACCTGTGTCACCTTAATAGTGGGTACTTTTTGAAAGTTGTAAGCCCTATACCTCTGGGAGCCATCCAGAAGTGCCACTGTGTACATGCATAAACTTAAATGCTTCCAGTTCTGTAGTTTTTCTTTGTCTATTGTAATCTTTTGAATTAGAGCACTTTGTGTTTGGTTGTTATAACATTTGTCTCCTTTTTGTCTTTTCACCTCACTATTCATTATAATTTGCAATTTTAAAAGAAAAACTATTATACACAAAATATTTCTTTTTTTTGAAACTTTAATTTATTTTATTTGCATCATGTCAAAAGCATAAAAAATGAGCAAAACAAAAACAAACAACAAACTATGGGGTGGGGGGGTTGCTTTTCCCTCTATCACAAAAAGCTTTTTGAATATAGACATTTCTATAGAAATTAGCAACACAATAGAAAAATAAACAAGAGACACAATATAGGAACGGGAATAAAATAAAAATGATTTAAAAACCCATTTAAGGAAATACCCCTAACCTAAATTGTAAAATATTGTCCTTCCTTCCTTCCTCTTTCCTCCCTCCCTCTCTCCCTCTCCATGTCTGTCTGTCTGTCTGTCTCTCTTTCTCTCTCTCTCTCTCTCTCTCTCTCTCTCTCTCTCTTTCTCTCTCTCTCTCTCTCTCTCTCTTTCTCTCTCTCTCTCTCTTTTAAACTTAGATCAACAAGGTAGTCAGGTAGTCAGGCCTGGTTAACTGGTAACACTGGCCTCTAATCATAACTACCAAGGAGACTGAAGTTTGAATTAAAGTGAGCCTGAGTAACTTAGGGAGACCCTGTTTCAAATAATAATAAGAAGAACACCTGAGGCTATAGTTTGGTGGGAGTAAAGCACTTCCTAGCATACACAACACCCTAGGTTTGCTCCTCAGTGCCAGGGAGAAAAAAGTTGTAAAAGTTTTATATCATGCTGTATTTTCTAAGAGGGGAAGAAACAGCACTTGACAGAACTTGCAGGCATTGAAAAGGTAACTGTGAATCGTGCCAGTCCCTGAGAAGGCCAGTTTATCAGGCAGCATCCTCACTGATCAAGCATTTCTATCTCTTACAACAATGTGTTTGCATGTGTGCTCAATAGCAAACATATAGTCATGTGTTGCAGCACTGTGTTTAGACTTGCAAAAGGCTGGATAATCTGAATAATTTATTACAAAAGTGGGTTAAAGAAACTATGGATGTCCCCCCAAACAAAATAATAAGCTCATGAATAAAAGATTAAGGAAATTTCTTTAAAACTATTAAATGGAATGACATAGTAAGTACTAAGGATTTTTTGAAACACCGTATCTACTAGTATTGAGGCAGTTTCCCCTTTAGGAAAAACATATATTTGTATTTCATGTATATAAAATACCTCTGATAAAAGAAGAGAAGCAAATGCTAAGAACTATTATAAGGAGGTGAACTAAGGTCCCGAATAGAATGATAGATAACTAAATAAACTTAAGTACTTTAAATTCAAAGTTTACTTTTGTAAACAAAATAACTAAAAATCATTAAGAAAAACCATCTAAAAAAAGAAAATGGCAGAATGAGAATGAGAAAGACCATTAGATCCTTAAACACCTCCTACAGGACTCTACATGTTCAATGGCTACTGTTATGAGAGATAATATATAAATTCAAACATAGGAATCCAATTTATAGATGTCCCTCAACTGAAGAATGGATTAACAAACTGTGGTACATCTACACAATGGAATACTACTCAGCAGTAAGGAAAAATGATATTCTAAAATTCACAGGCAAATGGATGGATTTGGAGAATATCCTCCTGAGCGAAGTGTCACAAACTCAGAGAGATAAGCAGGGGATGTACTCACTCACTAGTGGTCTCTAAACAAACAAACAAGAAAAAAAGCCAAACATGCCCAAGCAGCAAACCACAACCACGGAACAGCTTGGGATCAGAAACACAAAATATTTCAAATCTCCCATTGAATTGACTGTGAAAGTTGTAAAAAATTCAAATAAAGCATTTTTACAAAAACTCAATATGTGTATAATTTATAATAGAAAATATGGACTGAAATAACATTTTTCAGTTAATGTATTGTACTAATTCATAAATACTTTGCATAAGAGAAATTAAAATTATTTATTTTCAATATCTCTATCCAAGTTATTATAGAAATGTGGTTCTATTCCAATACTGAAAATACAAAAATACTTGTTCCACATTCAAGCTACAGGAGCAAGGATTTACTGCTGAGATAAATGTGTTCACATATTAATAAAAATGGCCTTTTGTTAATTCAACACAGGAATGATATATCTGGAATAATTTTTAGAAAGTCATGAATATCCTAACATCTGAAACAAAACCCAAACAAGGAGAGGCACCAGTACTGTGCTGGTTTATTTTTCATTCACTTAGGTTTTTGAAAAATGTAGTATCTTCAGGACTTTGCTCATTTGAGTTTCAGTTCTCAGTTGCACTTTTATACAAACATATACTATCGATATATAGCAGGTGCTGATTTTTTTCCTTATTACAGATAGTTTTACTATTCTCATTGTCTTTAATCTGTAAAAAGCCATATTGCAACCTCTGGTGGATGGATCAATTATGACGCTGGTAAAAAAATTTAAAGATCAAACTGTCTCTACAGGAATATATATATGTATGCATATACATATATATAATACATTTTACTATGCATGACAAATCAATAATCTAAGATCAATACCATAAATTGGTAAATAATTTAGGGAAAGTTTTATAATCTTTAAAAAATTTTTTAATTTTATAAAATAAAGTCTCATTTTTTTATCCCTGTATCCTCTTGTTCCTATTCCCTTCCCCCTCCCAACCTCTCCTGGTCAGTCTTCAGCCTTCCTCTTCCCCAGCCACCATCCCCTCCCCCAAAAGGGCAAGAGGTCCCAAGGTGGATTAGCTCAGCATCCACTTCAGGCAAGAACAATTTACTCATCCTAATATCCAGACTGAGTTAGGTGTTCCTCTGGAGGGAATGGGGCTGAACCCTCCCCTGGGGGCTCCACATATTGCCCATGCCAGTGGACAGTTGCCTATCATTGGAGGGCTTAGTTCCTTTTTCAGATGGTTTCCAGGTGGCTATTTTTGATTCAGTGAGCTCTCCAGAGCTCTATCCATCCATCACTGTGAGAATTTCTTTATAGTCCCTATTCCCTTGCTCATATGGAGTCTTTTCCCCTGTTGTCAGATGGACCAGGGACTCAACCCAGTGCTCAGCCATGCATCCCTGCCTCTATTTCTATTCATTGTTGGATGTAAGTTCTGTGATGGCCCTTAGGATAGCTATTTGTTTGATTATGGGGGAAGTCCTGTTTAGGCAACACCTTTGCTATTGGTTGGAGACCTAGGCAGGAACATCTCATGTGTTCTTAGAAGTTTCCCTAGCACCTGGTCTTTTTCCAACCCCATATTTGCTTCCTCTATTTAGATTTCCATTTCTTTTTTTTTTCTCTCCCTCTTTGTTGTTTCTCTCACATAATCATCTCCTTCTCCTGTGATTTGTTCCCACCTCTTCTTGGTTGCAACCTCTTATGCTCTAAATTAGCTAAGGAGATGTTCTCTATTTTCTATTTTCAGGGAACTCTCTGGATGTCTCTATTAAGTTCCTTCAGATCCTAAGCTGTTCAGTGGTGTGGTTTGCACTTTGGGTGTTCTTTACTTTCCTTTAAAGTCCACTAATGAGTGAGTACAACCCCTGCTTATCCTTTTGGGTTTGTGATACCCTCGCTCAGGAGGATATGCTCCAAATCCATCCATTTGCCTGCAAATTTTAGGATATCATTTTTTCTTACTGCTGAGTAGTACTTCATTGTATAGATTTATCACAGTTTGTTAATCCATTCTTCAATTGAGCGGCATCTAGGTTGTTTCCAGGGTCTTGCTATTACGAATAATGCTACTATGAACATAGCTGAACTAAAGTCTTTGGAGTGCTAATAGTGGTATTGCAGGATCTTTGTGGAGATTGATTCCCAGTTTACTAAGAAACCTCCATACTGCATTCCAGAGTGGTTGAACAAGCTTACACTCCCACCAACAATGGAGGAGTGTTCTCCTTGCTCTGAAACCGCTCCAGTACAGTCTGTCATCAGTGTCTTTTATCTTAGCCAATCTGACAGGTATAAGGTTGTTGTTTTGATTTGCATTTCTCTGATGTCTAAAGATGTTGAGCATTTTTTCAAGTGTCTTTCAGCCATTTGTAATTCTTCTGCTGAGAATTCCCTTTTTATTTCTGAACCCCATTTTTTAATTGGGTTATTTATGGCTTTGAGCTCTAGTTTCTTGAGTTCTCTATATATTTTAGAGATCAGTCCTCTATCACTTGTAGGGTTGGTGAAAATCTTTTCCCATTCTGTAGGCTGTCGTTTTGTGTTACTGTGTCCTTGGTCTTTTCAATTTCAGGAGGTACCACTTATTGATTTTTGTTCTTATAGTGTAACTTTTAAAATAAATTATGCCATGAAAATGCAAGTTAAATACATGAGCAATAGCAATGAAAGAAATTATCCCCTAGGTTCTTCATGTTTCACAATGTATTTAGAGAAGCATAAGTTGGGCATAAGTTCACTGGAGTTTTTGATATTATGATGGTGAGTTTATTCAAAAACTTAAATCACTTGTCTCTGAACCTAACAAAATGACAGCTGCTTTAACTACATATTTCCTCTAGGATGTATTCAATAATTTCATGTCAAGGCTTCCACAGAACTTAAGAACCTTATTGTACTGGGTCTTTTTTCTATGTTATACATTTTGTGATATAATATTCCTGCTTTATAAATATTTAAAATTAAAAATATTATAGCCAGTAGGTTTTAGTTGGCATAAAGAAAATAAATGTTATTTATTTTGTAAAATTTTAATTTAACTTATATTGCATGTGCATTGGTGTTTGGTCTGCATTCACATCTGTGTGAGGGTATCATATCACTTGGAATTGTAGTTACAGACAGTTTTAAGTTGCCATATGGGTCCTAGAAATTGAATGCAGTGCTCTTTCCCTCTCAGTCATTTATCAAGCCCTAAATGCCATTTCTTAAACAGCTCCTATGCACACATAAAAGGCAATACTTGAGGAGAACAAAAATGACAATATGACATCTAATATCATTTATTGAAAATATTTTGATTTTAAGAGTGTACAGCAATTAGAAAATTATATTTTTCAGTTGCATTAAGATTATCTTTCATAATTGAGTTTAATTTAGTTATTTGAAATAATATTTCTGTTTTTAAAACTTTAATAATATAGATAAATGTTTTTGAGTCTAAATTAAAGATGTAATTGTAACAAGTTATATATTACATACTTATAATCTAAATATTTTCTAAGCTAAGATAGAGGACCAAGAGTAATGGCTGGTTTAGTCTATGTAGCAATGTCTTCTTAAAACTTTCATATGTGTATGCATGAATTCAGTGAATATACATGTATAAAAAGCAAGTTTTAGAGAGAAAATATATGTATATGTAAATGCATGTTTATATGAATGTAATTATATACATATAAGTTTTTATATACATTTATTCATTTTTATTTTAATGAATGTACTTATTAGTGTGTCATCTCTCCCCCTTCAAGTTACATATAATTTATTTCAGAAATTGTGCTCAATATACAATGATATGGTTTTAGATTAAGAGTAAAGGACTTTCAACCATCCAGAGGAATAATACTATTTAAGCTTTTTTCATATATATATGTGGTACATAGACAGACTGGGCAAGACAAATGTCCAAACACATACAAATAAAATAATCAAAGAGGAACTACTCACTTAAGAATCTTATTTCTATACTTTTTTATGTTTTTCTTACTCTTTGTGCACATTTTAATTCTTTGGGCCTACAGACACCAGAAGAAGACCATTGAAACTGAAATTACAAGTGGGCCATGAGCAAACATATATTGGTGCTGCAAATCAAGATCCTGTCCTCTGGAAGAGTAGCAAGAAATTCTAAGGTCCAACTTATCCTTATAGACCCCTATTTCATTGTTTTTAAGACTTTCTCCATCCCTCTCTTCCTTGCTTTATTTCTTCTTTTCCATTTCTGAAATGTACAGGCATCTTGCACTTGATACACTCCATCACAGTATCATAGATAACTATCAGTTTAAAAAAAAACAAGGTATTTTCCTGACATGCATCTTAAGATAACTAAGCATAGTAAGTTGGTAACAAAATATATTGAATTTAGGCAGAAGCCATTAGCTTTTTATTTCTATTCTTTCTTTTCTTTTCCCTTTTTAAATTTTATTTATTTATTATGAATAAAGTCATATTTTTTATCTGTGTATATCCTTGTTCAAGCTCCCTTCCCCCTCCTACCCCTTCCAGTCACTCTCTCTTATACACATCACTTCATCTCCTCCCCAGCAAGGGCAGGAGGTCCAGAAATAGTTGGATTGATGCTATTCTTTTCAGTTACAATATGGCAATTTGTTGACTAAAATATTAAATTAATCATTTTTTCTTTTAACTTTCATTCATTCAATTTTCCAGGTTATTTATTTAAGACAAAACAAAACTGAAGGACAGATAGAAAAGTTAATATCTAGTTGTGTCTAATAATTCTTAGAAAAATGATAACGTCCATTTATTTTACATAGGGCACCAATTACAATAAAGGACACCAACAATTACAATAATGTCCAACTTGCTGAGCCAATGAAATTGTTGTGCTTACTTATTTAAAATGGGTGAGGTATAATAGGGCTATGGGTGACCCCAAATGCAGCATCACTATACAATTACACCCCATTATGTATGACAGCCTCATCAATGCTGCAGACTGGAGTCCTTTTTCTGTTAACATTCTTCCCTTTCTGATATATTTTAGTTATCTGTCAAGGTCACTTGAAGCTGGAAGAAAACAGCATGGGGTAATGACTGAAATCCCAGGTGAAGGTTCTGGCACCTTCCCTTTCGCTTTTTACTAGGGGTTGTCAGTAGTTATATCACTGTTATCCTAGACCTGGATACCTTTGTGTTATTTTTCTTATTTAGTTGCCATGGTTACAAGGCAAAGGTAGTCCAGTAATGAAGGGATACTAGAAAATGCTGTTCCTGAAGGAGGGGACATACTGCAGTATTACAGCATTACTAGATCCTGATATCTCTATATTAAGTGAATCACAGAACAATAAATATGATACATTAAAATGTGTTTTCATATTGCAGCATCCAAAATCATCTACCATATGCTAAGGCAACACCTAAGTAGAAAATGTAATTCCTTCATATATTTTCAAACTTTAGAAGTCTTAACTTATTCCATTAATTTTTCCTTATTCATTTATATGACATTTAGTGAGGCTTTAGACAGCAAAGTTTATGCTGGAAAGTTTTGTGGATTTCATTTGTGTGTCTGCACATTCATCTGGCAAAGCATCAATTCTACAGCCTCAGGCACTAGCTTGTCTTTCTTCCCTTTGCTATCAGTGGGGGGAATTGAAAACATTATAGGCGTGATGTGGCCCTGGGTCTGCTTTATGTTCAGAACTCAGTGGTGTAAGAGATGTGTTTGGGGAAATCTTTCTAGAAACCTAACATCAGTAGCAATGACAAGAATGCCATCCATTAGCCATTTTTTATTCATTTGAAGGAGAAAACCAGGAATTGGAATTGTCAAGCCAATTTATGCCTTTTTCAACATTTACATCTTTGTATTTGAGGGAGATGGCAGCTCTTTCCATTTAGCACTACTCTGTGTCCCTAGGGTATACTGCTGTCACACTGGAGAGTCTCTATGCCTTGCAGTGTCTACTCTTGCTAGCTTTAGTGTCAGGTACCCTATCGCAAAGGACATGTACATGTTTGCATGTCTTCACAACTTCAACATAAACACATAATATTGCCACGTTTCAATGTAATAGTCACATACTAAACAAAGCAAAGCTGAATCTTCTTATACACAAAGCAAAGAAAATTGAATTATTTACATTGTGATTCTGCTTTATGCTTATTTTGAATAGGTAACATTTAAAACTCATTTTAATCTTCCAACTTTTTATAAAGGTCAAAATAATTATGTTTTTCTTGGGCTATTTAATTTTTGTTCCCATTTACAGGGATGTCTTCATTAACATGCAGAAATAAAATTATAGAAAAATTCATGGAGGGAGGCACTCCTCAAAATAGTAATTCATAAAAAGCCTCAGTAAGATGCATTACTACATTACTATCATAAAATTTAAGAAGATTTTATTAAAAATTGTTTTAAATTTTTTGTCAAAGTTTTAAAATGTAGTAAGAAAGGGACATTGACTTTAGCAAGGAATAAAGAAAAACAGAAATTGCTATATAACCACTTTATTTGTATTTATTGTACTTGATCCTAAGGATTTGGTGGAAATTCAGGCAGCTCTCAAGGAATACATATCAGCGAAGACAACAAATAATAATTATTTCATTTGAATTTAAAGTCGCTCCATTCCATTTTGTGTCTTTGTTCATGAAACAGGTTTGAAGAAAAGTGAAGGCTAGCTCTTAAGCCAGCTAAACGTTTTACTCCCACCTTGTGGCAGTGAGAATGCATGGCCAGCTTTTCACATATAAACCATAGGAACTTTGGTTCAAAATGATGTTTCTCTTAACCCCTGATGAAAATGGGATGGATTAAGTCTGAGGTTTATTGTCTATTAAATCTGGTGGTCTATGATGAGTCTGGAATTTCTCAACAAGCAAAATAGTCAAGACTAATAGGCATACCGCTACAGAATAATTTTTTTTAATCTTTTACTTGAGTTTAAACATACAAATTAAAGAAAATCTATAAGTAGGCATACCACACAGTTTCATGATAAAAGCCAAAGTGATTATGAATATTAAACACATTTCCCCAAGGCTGGGGAGACAGCTCAGTGGTGAGAGGGCAAACTACTCATTCAGAATACCTGAGTCAGGTGTTCAGCACTCAGGTCAATTTTCTTATCAGTTTCAGGCTATCCAATGCCCTTTTCCCCAATTGCTGGGAACATGCACTCAGATACTCAAACCCACACACAGACCCACAGGCACACACAAATAAAAATAGCACTCATAAAAATTATTTAGCAAGTCCTATATATGGCAAAGTATACCTTCTCACTGCTTTTGTTTTAAAATTAAGGCTAGGGCGAAAGTCATGTCTCAGAAATGATGTTGCCAGGTAAGACTGTGCAGATATATCAAGAAAATTGAATTTAAGTGCTTATGAGGCTTTCTTTTTTCTTTTTCTAGATAGAGAAACCTGTAGAAAAGGCATCTATGGTTAGAATGCTAGTAAAATTTCTAAAGACCTTTTCAGTCCAAATAGCTTCTGATTTTTCTTATCATGTCATAATACTATATCTATGATGCTGCAGATCCCCCATATAATCCTGTTATTGAGAGAAAGAGAGAGAGAGAGAAAGAGACAGAAAGAGAGAGAGAGAGAGAGAGAGAGAGAGAGAGAGAGAGAGAGAGAGACTGTATAGTAACATTTGGAGATATAATACAAGAGTCACCAAAATGGCATGCATGGCCAAGGGTAAAAAATTTAACTTCAGCTCATCCTCCAGTGGCTGGAAGCCACATTGGTTATGTCTTATTATCTGTTATTCTACGAACCTCATACTTTCACTCTTATGTATGATTTTATTCTCTTTATTTCTTCTATTTGTCATAAAATCCCTATTCTGCCTCATAATGGCTAGACTTGAAATTCTTTTCTATGTTTAAACTACAAATCACCCGTTGGCTTGAGCTGATGCCCCTGAAACATAAAGGGAAGTTGTTAGGTTGCTATGGAGTTGACGGAATGATATTCTCTCCCTATGAAAGAAAGATTTTCATTTTCTGCCTTTAAAAATATTATCATCATCATCACAGAGTGTCAAACAGAATTCCTGTGTTGGATTCTTCTCACATATGTGAATTTAATTTCTCCTAATGGAATTTAACATTAATCATTATTTGAGAGAAATTGCTCAGCTGCTCTCAGATAGAATATTGAGCACCTTCATTTTCAGACAAAGAGAATTAGAAGCTCAGATCCCCTTCTCTTGTATTACAGCAGTGAGACTTCTTTGGCTGTTTGTGAATCATCATTGCTAAGCAATGTTTGCAGACACTTTCCCAAAGTTCTTCGAAGCTGAAATGGTTCAGTCTCAGATTAACTTGTGATTAGCAAGATTAACTCAGGACACAGTTGTTTTTACAGGGGAACATTACATGGTGTTTAGGGGCACGTGGTCAAATGCTTTCATTGCCTCCTGCTGTGTGGAAAACCAAAAGGAGTTGCCCAAGTTATTAAAAAAAAAATTCTAGTTGATTTTAACCAGGCATTTTCTTAAAAGTATCCTTAAATAAAAATTTGTTCAGAAAATGTTTTTAACCTTTTCTACACACACACACACACACTTACACAAAATTTTCAATGGCTTTCAGTTAAAGTGGGTCCCTGAAGAGGCTGAAGTTTCAGTATACCTAAACTTTTATTTGGCCAGTTTCAAAATATTATGTTTTCATTCACATATCTACACTTTTAATTCTTAAGAAGTAAATAAAGATAAGTTTCCCACTGCTCAAATATTATACTATCTGATTTATGTAGTTTGATTTTTATAAAGTACATTCTTATAGGCATAATAGTTTTAATATTTTCTGCAAAGAAAATTTTGACATGAATATTAAGATAACTCATTGAGGTATAATGTGAAAGCCACCAAAAATAGATATGACTAACAATAAGACACTTAATTTTGACTGTTTTCAGTAATCAAACCCCAAATTTTTAAGTGTACCTTGTTCCCCTTTCAAGTATCTCTACTGTATATAACTTTGCTTAAAAATCTATAATTAAAATGTCTCTTAGTAAATTACAGCTCTACTTTACATTGCTGTGTCCTAAAATTCTTTCCTAGGGCATGGACAAGGTTTTGATTTAACCTAAGCTGAGACCCTGAAGAGTAAGGAAACTCTAGCATGGTACAAGCAACAGTATGACATGGTATCTCCCTCTCTGCAGCTACTGACAAACTCAACATAGTCTTACTTCAATTCCTCTTTATCTACCCCACTTACAAATGGAGTATATTTTTGTTTTGATATTTGTGATATGTTTTCCCTTACAATGGAGCACTAGAACATCAAAGCCTGTCCCAAGACAAAAGATGGCCTTGTATTTCCAAACATTAAATTTCCTTGTATTTCAAAATGAGTAGGTATCAGAACACAGAAAAGGAAAGTAGATTGATTTACAGTTTGGTCAAGACAGTACAAAAAGAGGAGAAAAACTTCATATATACCCTTATGTCCACTTCCTAACCCACATGCTTGGATTCATTTTATAATTTAGAGAAAGCTACAACACAAAGACAAACATATACATAATTCACCTCTAAAAGGATTACTGATTCATTTTGAAGTTGGTCATCTAGAATCCAGAGAAGCTCCAGTCTCCATTCTTTTATATGCAGTTTTTTATCCATGACTAGCAAAGAAAAAGAGATAAATACTATGACAGTAACATTCCCCAATTGAGAGAGAAAGGATGAGAGAGAGAGAGAGAGAGAGAGAGAGAGAGAGAGAGAGAGAGAGAGAGAGAACAACTACTTTTGGAACGATAGTGTCTCTGGTGCATTATGGATTGGTCATTAAAATCTCTACTACTTTGGACTTGGAAGAGGTTTATTTTTCTCATTTCTCTTTTTATTTCTTTTCTGTTCTTTATTTTACTTTTATTGATTTTTGATTAACATATAAATAACATTTTTGTGACATTTTCATGAATAAGTTATTATAAATTATCTTTTAAATTCTGACACCACTTCCCTCCTTTAGTGATCCACTTTATCCTCTTATGTCTCGGTGACACATATGGCACTTTCCTCTCTAGTCCCCTCCTCATCCCTTCACATGTCACTCTCTCCTTACCTGTTTGATGTCTCACACATATTTACAACAACCTAGAATCCACATTACAGGATACAGGTGATAGTTTATTTTTTTGAGTCTTATTTTGCTGAACAGTTTTGAATTCCATCCATTTTCTTGCAAATGTCATTCTTCTTTATGGCTGAATAAAATTTTGTAGTGATATGTATTAATATCTCAAAATTTCAGGTTTTATTAAATATGTAACATATCATCACAAACTTTTATTGATTCTATGTGCCAATTTTTTTATCTAGTCAGCCATCAATGAATATCATCCAAACAACAAATAAGCTAATAAAGTGAACTAATCATATTTGAAAAAGTGATTCACATCCTGAGCCACCAGAAAATGCAGGTTAAGACTGCTCTGAGTTCACATCTTATTCCAGTGAGAAAGTCTATCAGCAAGAAATCAATTCACAAAAAATACTGGCAATGGTGTGAGAAAAGGAACATAGTCACTCCTGGTGAGAATGTAAACTGATATTGTAACTATAAACATCAGTATTGAGATGATTAAGAAAGAATGGAAATACAACACTATACTACTTATGGGTATATACTGAAGATTTTTTTAAGTCATGACTTCAAGTCCAAGTGCACTGCTGTTCTTTCAGCTGAAAGTCAAGAAACAGAACTGTTTTGTCAGACTGCCATGATGTTTGATAGTCTAGGGTGGAAGCATTTTTCAATGTTCTTTAGAGATGTGCCTCATGTTCTGTCCCCATGTTTGTCAACTATACTGTTTATGAGTGAATGTTATGAAGATATTCATGGGGAGCCACAGGGAAGAGCACAAATGAACCTATAGGATAGCTACATTCTGCCTGAACTTCAGTTTTAAATGGTTGTTAAACTGGTTTTAGGATTCAATAAACTGTCTATTGATCATTCTGAGCAAAGGGCTACCATTGCAAAAGCTCAAACTCCTTACTGCTTTTAAAAGTTTTAATACCTTTGTTATTTTTCTCTATGGCATTTTACAAGTTTTTCTACTTAAATTTATTTAAACTAAAATAATTAATGTATTAATGGAATACCATATAATGCAGTAATTTAAATATATCATGTAATAACTTTATCTTTGTAAACATATTGATATCTTCCATCATTTCTTTGAGAATATTTTAAACTCTTTCTGCAAACTAATTGTCCAGAACTTGTGTTCTTATTTTTGTTAACTTAAATTTTAAATACTCTAAGATGAGAAATTTAAAGATTAAAGCAATCTGAGAGAAATTTTGAAATAATTTGTAGATAGCTGAGATTAAGCAATCTTTAGCCCAAGTTATTAGACCTCATGACTTTCTGCAATTGTCTATCTTGAAAGAACTGAATATCAACATTTGAGTTGTGTAAGACTGAGATGAAGCAGGAGAATAGATATTAGGAGAAACTTAATGAAGGTTAACAAATAACAGATGGCAGTTTGCAGGGAGGGAATGGATAGCCCTTATGCACCTGGGCTTCTTATAACAACAACAACAAAATCATACATGGAGAAAGCTGACAGCTTGCACAAGTAAGAGGAGCTGGTGCTGTGTGCATGTTCTCTAAGAGTCATGGGTCTAGTTCCCCAGCTGACTTTTAGGCTTTTTCCTCAGCTCACTAACCTACTGCCTTTTCTGCATGTGCTTTCTCATTTTAACAAAGCATGTTTATTTGTTTGTAGCAATGAGTCCTTGGTCCAATTCTTTCCTCAGGATCCTAAAGCCTGTAGACTTAGGCATGTGTATCCTGGAGTGAGAAGCAAGAAGCTCCTGAGACTGCAACTTCAATTCTGATGCATTAATTCAGTCTGCTGTTAAGTTTTACTAAAAATCAGCACAGAAACACACACACACACACACACACACACACACACACACACACACACACACACAAAATGAGAAAAAGAGAGAGAAAGAAATAGAGAATGACAGAGACAGTGCGACAGACTCAAATATAATGGTAGTCCTGTCTTTTGAACTAGATTACCACGTAAACAATCTTTCAAATGTGTCAAAGTCTTGGTTTTTTACTTTCTAATAAACACATTTAGATTATACATGAAACCTGTACTTTTTTCTATAGGAGAATGACTATATTCAGAAAATTATTAAAATCAGCATGGGCTTTGTCGCTTTTCATTTTTCTCAACTGACTACTGTTTAAAAACATCTGCTTAATTATTATTAGTATTTGTTTTTATAATCAAAATCAAAAAGTAATTTTTCTGACAAACAGGCTAATTTGAAAGTTTTATGACTACAAAACAATGCCAACAACAATAAAAAATAACTTTTTTAGATAGATGTTCCAAACCACCTGAGTATAGTTGGAATTTTAAGTTAGTGGATGATCAATTGCTAATGAAGATAAGAATTAGAATGGCTCTAAAGCAGAGGGCAGGAATGATGTCCTCTAGGACAGGGAGGACGCACTGGATGAAGTGAAATGACACTGATGTGAAGAAACACCTTCACAAGGCTTTGCTTGATAAAGCATTGAATAGAAATCTGTCTTGTAAAATAAAAATCAAACAAAAGCATTGAAACATGCAAATTTTAAGGATTTTATATAATTCTCTGGAGTATCAAGTGGCTGTGTCTTTATGCAAAATTACTTAGTTAAAATGCGTGATTATTTCAAATTCTATTGTGTTTAAAAATATAAAATGAAAAAAATTCCGTATTTCAGAATGTACTCTGAACAGCTCAAATATAGTAAAGAAATAATTAAAAGTGCATATCAAGATAATTTGTCCAAGATGGTAGCCAATTCTGTACTTCAAATATGTAGTTTCTTGACCCAGTGAGGACGAGTCTTCTATGTTATCTCAGAGTGGAGCCAGGCCCTGTGGGAGATCTGAAAAGGCAATTGAAAGCACAGTGGGAAACTTGTTATTGGATTTAAAAAGAAAAAAAAAACCAAAAAACCAAAAAAACAAAAACAAAATTCATGCCTGGTGATACAGTGGCATCTGAGAAGGTCAGCCTTGCTGAGGAGTGGATACTTAATAACAAGTATCTCTTCATAAGGAACTTCACTTGGAGCAGTAATTGACTTCCTATCTGTTGGATTCTTATTACTGTGTGTTTTCATCAGCACTTCACTCCACATCCTACATTGCCACTGAACCATGTCTGTTGAGTATCAAAGAACCTGAGATAAAAAAAAGAGGCTCTATGGCTGATAGCTTTTATAGAATCATTGCCAATATATAAACATGATGAAAAACTCTACAAGAATGCTGATATCTGACCCTTGCAATGCTTATCTAGTAATGTCACAGTGTAACTGCCAAGTATTATTTTTTCCCTGATAGGCATCTTTATAAGTGCTTATAAACTCAAACAGCATAAACATTTCAACTTTCTGTAAAACTCTTCCTCAAAAATTGCACTCTGTATCTAATTTAAACAATTTCTCTCAAATCTCTGTACAGCATTGTTGTAAAGATTCTGATGAATTAATACACTCTCTTTCAAGTTGGATTAGAAAGTCTAACAGTGTCCTTGGGCTTACATATACTCTCAAGCTTTCTTTCATATGAAGTTTTTCTTAGCTAGATGCTACACATAGCTTAGGAGAAAGGCAACAGCATTTAAAGAAAGTTCCAGAAATACAAATTAGGCTATGAAGCAAAGTGTCAATCAAGATCCATTAGTGATTAGGCAGTAGCTACTAAATCTTGTTAATAAAATTTTCACAAAGTGGTACTCAGGCAGTTTTGACAACAAAGCAGGTTATGCTGGTAATATGCAGCATTATGAAGATAGCATCCAGACTTCTCCAGGTGACAAAGATAAAAGCTGGCTTGATTTAGCAATGCAGTATTAAAATAAGCCAGCAAGAATTTTTTAGTTTTGTTTCTAATGGCTTGATAACATACTATGATTAAGCACAACCTGAAGAGTGTTTATTTTTCTTACATATCCAGGTAATTCTGAGGTAATTCAGGTCAGGAACACAAGGCAGGAAGAAGGAAACGGGGACTTAAATAGATGTAATGAGATAGTGTTGCTTACCAACTGCCTCCTCTCCTTTACTCAGCCTTTTTTCTTTTTATGCCCAGGGATGTTACTATTCATAGTGTGAAACAAGAGCAATCAAGAAAATTCCCTATGTTTGCTAAGTGCCAATATTATGGAGGAGGTAATTTTTCAATTAGGACTCCTCCTTCCCAGATAAGAGAAGCTTATGCAAAAATGACATAAAATCTAGACATCACAAGTGGAAAACAAAACAGCAAATCAGCAAACAAAACAAAAACTTTCTGACTCAGAATAACATAAAAGAAACAAACAAACTGACAGGCATCTTCAGAATTTTCTTTCAAAATTTTACTACAATTCAAATAACATATCTTTTAAAAAATCGAGATCTACATCTGTGTAGAAAGGTAAACATTGTCATTTTTCTTAACTGGAACACTTTCTGATCCTGATGGTTAATTTTGATTGACAACTTGAATGCATCAAAAAAAATATACCATATCTGAGAGAAGTTGCTGGGCATGCTGGGAGGGAATAATAGTTTATACACTTATACTGAGGTGCAAAAATGTATTTGTTGTGATATGCACCATTTCATAGGCAAGAGCCTCAGATTGAATGTAAAGAATAAAATCAGCTGTGCAGAAATTGAGCATCTCCCTCTGCTTCCTTACTCTAGACGTCATGTGACCAGCTGCTGTAAGCCCCTGATAACATAATTTCACTACCATAATTGACTGTATCATAACTATAATCCAAAAAATTCTTTTCTTCAGTTTTTTGTAAGGTATTTGTGGCCACAAGTAAATATTAGGTTGTGCAAAAGTAACTGTAGTTTTTGCATTGTTAAAGTTTGTAGTTTAGAATGTTCTTAAATGAATGTAGATTATAGTATGTATAACTTTAATGTTCATTTCTTTATTTTTGTTAGAGACTTGATGCTTATTTTATACTGTGAGTAGGGTATAGAATAAAATATATCCCATAGGATTGTATTATTATAATCAAAGTGGACTATAAAACACCAGTGACAATTCACATCAACAACAATGCATTTGGCCCAGAAACTACCATTGAGCACATAGTGGTGCTGGTAGTTAACATGTTTTTTCAAAGAAATAAACACTTTAACCATGACAAGCATAGTAGGAATCAGTTTGAAGTTGACAATAATCCACTGAGAACAATCATGGACGCTGATCATCTTATATCTACACAAGTAGCTATCAAATATCATCTCAGGAACCATGCAGTGGCCATTGGACATTTTAAGCAAACCAGAAATCATAAGATGTTCGGGAAGTAGGGACCTCATGAACTGGCTGAATGTTTTTAAAACATTTAAAAATGACAATTTTTAAAATTGTCATTTTGATTAACTACCCTCTGTTAATCTATGCATTGACAATGAATTGTTTTCCAATAAGGTGATGGCATTAGCTGAAAATAAAAATTTTATTTTGTCAAGTGGCCATGATCACTTCAGTAGCTGGACAAAGAAGAAATTCCAAAACACACTTCCCAAAGCCAAAATATTACGATCACTGTTTTCTAGTCAATTGCTAGTCTCATCCTCTATAGTTCTATGCCCCTATGATAGCATTAATTTAGCAGCAGATATTCAGAAACTTGAGGAGCATCAACATATGTAATTAGTGGAGCAAGCAGAAGTCAACAGTAACAGTTAAAACTTTAGCATACTTGCTGACTACATATGCACAGTGCTTCAAAAGTAGAACAAATGGAGATACCAAGCTTTGCCTCAAACACTATATCATCTGATTTCTTATCAAACTATTGTCACTTTTAAAAACACCATCAAATTTTTTGTTTCTTTTTATTTGGGAAAGTATTTAAAATGCTTCCACAATTTGAAGAATGCAAAAACCAATTTTATCATTCTGTTTAATCTTAAAAAATAGATTTTTACAACTATAAGAGTGAACAAACTTTTTCTCTTCGGCAAAAAAAAAATCTTCATTATATTAGATCTTACTTTGACAAACAAGAATTTGAGCAAAATTATAATGCTTTAAAATTCACTAGTTGAAGCAGCTATATCTTTTGTACAAATATAGAAATGTACCTGTAAAAACATAAACGTTCTTCCATGACAGTACCTTAAGCTACCTAATAGGTTCCATCAGATGAAAAAGAATATTATTACTTATCAGGATAATCATTTCTATTTTCAATTACTTACAATATAATAATTTTTCTACCTACCAATTAAAAACAATTGATGAATTGTACGCATCCTGCTCATACACACAGAGAGACATACTTGCACAGGAACACACACACACACACACACACACACACACAGAGAGAGAGAGAGAGAGAGAGAGAGAGAGAGAGAGAGAGAGATATCCAGGTACACATGCTTCTTTTTACCATGAGACTATATTAAAGGCATTTCTAACAATGACAAGTATAACTGCACAATATTAGCACAGTATGTGTTTGACACTGACATCAATTTCAGGAAGGGTTTAATTTTTCTTGAATAAATGAATTCTTATATGATTTTTGCTTTAGGATAAATGTTTTTATAGGAGGCTGTTTTAAATTTTAAATTAGGAAAGCTAACCAACATTAGATTCAAACATGCATTGTAATAGCAAAGCCCATACTTGTAAACTATGTCTTCTGTGACATTGTAACAAAGACTGCTGACTAAACAAGACAAGCCATTTAATTAACTAATATTGTATGTGGACTAATTGATTTTGGTCAATGGACATTTAATGATAATTTCTCTTCATCTATGATGACTCTAATTATAGGAGCCATATCAAAATATGCTGATTATATGGAAACATTAAAGAATATTAATAATCAGTGAATTGGCAAGGGATATTATTTCCAGAATATACACACAAATTATAAAATTACTTTATCAGGACAATTGTAACTTTTCTTTAATAGCACTCTTAAAAAAATTAAAGATACCATATTATCATAGTTATTTATCAAACCATAAAACCACATATAAACTGAGTCAAAGGAAAATGGCAGAGTTCACACCAACTTTTTAAGTTTTTGGAAAATACTGTTAGTTTTAGTTAAAATATATAGTTTTTTCAGAAGAAACAACTGACATACTTTAGAAATTGCTGCAAATTATGGTTTTATACTATAGCCTGCAGCTTTGCTCTAGAAAATATGCTGAAACTTTCTTTTATTCATTTTCTTCAAGAAGCTCAACAGATTTGGTTTTGCCTGGTCTTATATTCTGGAGGCAAGCAGAGGCTTGGCTTTTTTAAGTGAGGTTTCCTGATTCTGCCTTAGAGGCAAAACATTTGTGAATCTTTTAAGAAGCCTTGCTGCCAAATACAAAAACTGAGTTAATGAGCAGCAGACAGCAGTGCTTTGCTGGGTGATTACATAGACCCTAAAATTCCATAGAGTGGTAATTGGGGGTACTTTCAGTACATTGGCTAAAAAGCTAAATTCTATGAAGCTAGACTAGGATCTGGGTGGAGTTACTCAGCTGCTCTAGTGCTGCCTTTAATCCCTTAGTCACACCTTGTCAGATTAAGGCTGTGGTCAGAAATAGAAAGAAATAAAGGAAACTGGGCAGAGTTAGCCACCCTAGTGAAGCCTTTAATGCTTAGTCAAACCTTGGCAGATGAAAGATGTGATTAAAAACACAACAAAATAGATCTGGGTAGGCCAGCCACCATAGCCAAACAAAGGTGTGATCAGAAACAGATAAGACAAGAGATTTACATTAGAAAGAGAATGAAAAAAAACTTGTAAATGATTTAGGGTATATTTAAAATGTACATACGATTGAGAGAGAAAAATTAAAATGGATAGAGAAGGTCCTTTAAAAAAAAGAAATACAATAAAAGATATAGTAGCATACCACATAAAAATGGAAAATAAAAAGTGTGTCCGGATACTGTATGCTATTGTCTTGTCTTAAAGATCTTTTGCTATAAATAGAATACTTAAAGCTGCTAAAAGACATTTGATTATAAATGCTATTGGATTAATTTAGCCTATGTTTTGTAAATGAGTTGACTTTAAAATTAAAATCAAAATACATGCTACTTTGGAGTAGAGGTTTTATCTTTATTTCTAAAGAAAATGAGAATCTGTGGATTTATACCCAATTAAAAGAAAAGCTTGATTGAGAAAGGCCCCCTGATAAGTCTCCAATAGAAATGAATGGCCCAGATTATCCAGCATCTCAGAGCACCTCCATTGAAGTTTCTTTAGAGCTCTGCAAATAAAACTACTTCAAGGAGACTGACTGAGATTACTTAGCCTTAGAGACTTCTCCACTGAAGACTTGCTCATAATTGTAAAGTTTTCTTTGGATCCCCATGGGATTGCCAGTGCCCCTAATCAGTAGAAAGTAGTGTAGAAAACTACAGACACATTCCCAAAAATGGATTATAAATGTTTGTGTTTGTTTACAGTGTTGTATACCAGTTGTTATAGATTATGAAAAAAAAGAATATTAGATTTGGGATTCTTCTTGTTTTAAAAAGAGAAAAGGGGGAAATCTTGTGGGATTATGTTATTACATTGGAAATAATTGTCCCAAATAATAGTTTAATTAAAAACCCTGATTGGCTGAAGGCAGACAGGAAGTGTGGGTGAAGCTGCTAGACTGGGAAAACTATAGTACTGGAAGAACAGGAACATATGCCACAGGGATGTGATAGAGACAGGAAGAGGAGATGGCAGTAGACACAGAAGAAAGAAGTTTAAATGATGCTCTGAGAAATGGTATCAAGCCACATGACTGAATGAGATGGGTAGTTTAAGAGTAAAGAGTTAGCTAGCAATATTTCTAGGCCCTAGCTCAATCAGCATAAAAATAGCACAATCATTGGTATGATTATTTGGGCCTAATCAGCAGTGGAGCTGACAGCTGAAAGTCCAGGTCAGCAATTTAACCCAGCAGTAATCTCTCAAGTAATTTTAGAGTCAGTCAAGTTGATGATGGATACAACCATCATAAAAGGTCTTCTTGCATTTTTGTTGGTTTCTGAATGTTTTTGTTTCATATTTTCCCTCTCCAGCCTATATCTTTATGCATTGTTTTTTTTTTCTGAAACTCATTTCATTGTTTCCATTATATTTAGCCAAATTCCATTCACTGTCATTCAAACTTAACATGCAGTTTCCTTGCCAGAAAGATGTTTTTAAAAAGAAGGCTCAAAACTTTTGTCCCTCAGCGTAGGATTTTCTTTGTAAATTTTCACAAGGAACACTCAATTGTTCATTGCTTTCTGAGAGGGTGACTTTTACTTGATTTTTGTTTTGACCCATTTTTTATGTAAGAGACTCTCTGCATTTTTATTAGTAATGATATTAACTATTTTAATTCTGCATTTTAATTGCATTTGGAGCTATAAAATCTCCACTTCAAAATGATAGAAATACTCTTTATTATCATATTTGTGAATGATTTTATAGAAATGTACCAAAAATGGTATTTTAGACTAAAAATTAATGCATAGCTGCTAAGCAGCCTGTCAGTTCCATTATTTAATTGACCACAGAGGCCCAATGTGTTCTTTCCTCATGAGTTCACTTTCCACCAATGTTATTTAAAGAATAGAGTTTTATACAGACCTCACTTTTTTTATCTTGTAATTCTTTAACAAGCAAGAGTAACTCTTTGCTGCCCCATAGATTTGAGTATTGCCTGACTACAGTTTCCCAGAGATCCTCCAGTTATCTAAGATGTCAGCAAAATATTCTTTCAAATTAGTTAGGTTGGGATCAGTCTTGAACTTTTATCTAATACTTAGAAATTTTTCAAATAAACTTCTGGAAGAACAAACATCCACATTTCTACATACCAAATGTTGCTGCCATTAATAATATACCTGAGAGCAAGTAGGTCCCATTATTGCTGCAAGATCTCCTGAGAAATTTGGGAATCACTCCCAAAGTTCTGCCTTCCCTGGACCACTAAAACAAGAACAGCCTCAAAAAATAGTCTTTATTTAACCATTATTCCACTTTCAGATAATACAAACTCTATAAATATTGAATTGGTTCAAAACTTTTCATTGATATATTGTGAGTGCCAAGAACATAGATAGTAAAAAGTTGATGTTCAATAATCATTCTTTAAACACATGAATCAATATTATGTTTCTTGATATATTAAAGTTTTGTATACACTCTTATTACATTTACCTTTTTTATCTAACTGATTAATGTTACATTACAATTACCCATTTTACACTAAATACTGCCACAAGTAGAGAATTCCACACTTGGTCTCATATGACAGCTACAATTAAGTTCAGGTGGCTAGAACAATTGTACCAAGTTACTTGAAAACTATGCTTATAAAGTGAAGACAAGTCAAATAAACTTGTGCTTAGATCTGATTCTCATGTTCTGTCATGCAGATATTCCAAAATCAAGAAAAATCCAAAATTCCTTGTGTGCTAAGCTTTTCCTATTAGAGGGATCTGAGTTGTGTCTAAAGAGCCGAGATAATGACCAGTCTTTGCCCTTTGTGTTAGACCAGAGATGAGAGGGAGTAACGTTTCATCTATCTCATATCTTATGATAAAATCAACTGGTAGTTCCTTCTTAAGAGGAGGAAGAACTGTTTTATAATTTCAGATATTGCTTTTCTTATGACTGTTTCAACTCTGGTCACCGAGGGGTACAAATTCAGTGGTACAGAACCATTCTGATTTGGTCAAGTGAAATATGTTTACAACTTAAAACATAACAGAATTTCTAGAAAGATAACATTACCTATTCTGGTATCTGTTTTAATGATACATATAAGATAATGATCTGACCACTCATTGTGGATTAATCTAGGCTATAGTTGTTTCCAAAATGGTTTAACTGAGCAGAGAAGACTGCCTTGAATGTGGGCTGGGGCATGGTGGGGTCTTAGACTAAATAAAAACAAGAAAGCAAACAAACAAACAAAAAACTTATTTATATTTTCAAATGTATTAATAATAAATAATTTGGTAAAAACTTTTCCATTATCATGTTTACTTTCAAGTTTTGTCACATTAAGCATCTGAACCTGTTTTATTATGTCTTTGATATATTCTAATAAGTTATACTTTATAATTGGATATTTCAAATAATTCTTATTACTTCCAAGAGAATTATTTCTTATTTGAGTGTTTCTTTTATTTTTGTTTTTGTTCTATTAACTCAATCCTTTACCATTTTGACTAAGATATTACTTTGTATCAAGAGAACTACTAATGCCACCATTCTTTAAGAGTTTACCTTCTCTTTCTTTATGTTAATTATATGTTTTGAGTATGCAAATATACATTATTTTATTATTACTATGAAATAGGATATCAATAAGTTTATCCAGAGAAATGTCTTTTATCATTTTACCAAAATATGTATTTTACGTGTTCTCATATCCAGTTTCCTTAAAATATATATATATATATATGTATTTATATATATCACCTTTAAAGTATATTGTTGCTGTCCAGAACTTTCGTGTTTACCATAATCAATTGTGTGTTGTTGTTACAATTTATCTTAGTGTATAGGTATGTATGTATTCAATATTGTAACATTACAGATTTGGAACAAGGTACGTTCTTACCAAAAGCATCATCTCATCTTACATACCTCATTATCTCTACCCTAATTCATGTGTACACTGGCTAGAATTTCTTAATAATTTACCGCAAAAAGTTGGACAAAATGCAAAACTCCAGAAGTATGATGGACACTCACAATACAATGAAAAGAAAAAAAAAACAGGAGAACTAATTATAGTGATAAAAATTAGCTGTTTCCACAGGTGCAAAGATTTCTTTTTCAAAAAAGAAAGCATTTTCCTCAATTTCTTTTGAAAAATTCTAAAATGAAGTATTAAGACCACTCTTCTGTTATGAATCAGACACGACAGTGAAATAATATAGAAGAAAAATGAAACTAGTGAACAAGCAGCTATTAAAATAGGGTAATACTGGAGAACAAGGTTTATAAACTGAGTTTCTGATTTCAGAGCATGAAGATGTTTGAATCAAATTGTTCTTCATATTGTTTCCTTTTCTTTATTGTTTGCTTTGACTTTTATCTTTGAACTCTAAGGAGTTAAGCACTTTCCCAGAACTATTTGTAGATTGAGAGAAAATATGAAAAAAATTTATATATTTTTAATACTGTTTGCCCTTCTCTACATGGACAACACAGAAAGCAGTATTTGTATACCGACAAATAAGCAAAATTAAACCAATACTAGGTTAGGTGAGAAACTGTGTACTCTTTAAACAGTCTTTTAAATAGTAATCACAAAACAATGGAAAAACACAGAATAGTAACATTTTTAGAGATATCCTAAAGATAAGATAGCGAGAAAGATAATCAAGAGCCCTTCTTTGAGGAAGAGTCTTACATTGCAGAGACAAGATGATACCCTAAATTGTATACAAGCATTTGATTTATGTCTATACTGGTAATCTCTCAGCAAGAACACTTTCTATTTGATCTGCAACTTGTTTTAATCTGAATCTTTTAGTGAGATACAGGTCAATATTGGGAATCCAGTTTCACCCATCAGCAGCATTGCTGGGGGGATTACAAAAGATTTTAAAGATTGTCTTCTGGTACAGACTAGGGACAAATGTGAACATGAATAATACCAGAGCCTGAGGCCTGAGTTCTCTGTACTTGTCATTTTGTACTGCTCATGAATGCTGGAGTCACATCCTGTGACTAACAATTATTAAGTATACCATTTTATGAGGATTTCATTTGGACAAAGCATCACAGAGAGCTCCAATGAAAATAAAGGTGGATAAGACATGATTTCCCTCTCAAAGTCAAATTTCCAGGTGCTATAGACATGTAAACTATTCATCTTAGCTGCCAGTACTTACAGGAGGATCATTAATTTTATGCTTCTAAGAAAAGAAAATTGTATTGTTATAAAGATCTTAAAATGTGACTTCACAAATCATAGAATCATTGTTATGTAAGTTTTAAATCTGGCTTTTCCAAGTTACCTTTGGTTTTCATGTGATTAGTGTCTTCCCTCTACAATTTTATTTACATTCTCTGACCAGATTAATCTTTAAGTATGTGTATGATTATATTAGTGCTGTAAGTAATATGTTTTAGACTCTCTTATACTTGAACTCTGTCTTTCTCTTCTTTTTTCCTTCTCTCTTAGTGAATAAATATGTACGTGTGTGTGTGTCTGTGTGCTGTCAGAGGCTAAAAGAGACTGTTGGAATGAATAGCCTAGAAATAGAATTATAGAATTACAGGAATCTGTGAGTGTTAGACCCAACAAAACTGCTGGAAAAAGAACTCTGTTTCTCTGGAGGACCATGAAGTACTCTTGGCTGTGCAAGACTCTAGCTTCCTCTTAGTGACAAGCACTATGTCTTCTACTATGGTTTTACAATATTTAATGATGATAGAAAGGTTTAGATAAAAATATTGAGGATCAGACACGAATAGTCATGTAAGTATACCCATATAATCTGTATTATTAATAATTTACCACTAAGATTATTTTATTTGTGTCTTTTGAATCTTTGTTATGTTTACATGTTATATCTTATTCTGACATGTATTTTGTCTCCTCACAGTGGTGAGGTCTTCTCTTAGGCTCCCAGCACTGTCTGCTATGATGAGCATTATAGTCTTACTGTGCTTATTTCCAAGAATCCTTTGGTAATGTAAAGGCAAAAATTTTCAACCTCCCGTACATAACAGTTAGGGTATTTGGGAGACATTTGATGGACAGATATTGCTGCTTAGTTCATGTTTACCATGTGTTCATTTAACAACAAAAAATGAGGCCAAATTCTAAAACAGATATCTTCATTGCCCAGCACACTCTCTTTCATTTGTAAGGCAAAATGAGCCAATGAATAAATGAATGAAATACATAACTTCTTGTTGTGTTGTTTTCTTCCAAGTCACTGACTTTCTGACATGCCAGGCATTTCATTTCCTAAGTTTTTAACATGCTGGGTAACATGGAAACCTTTTTTCTTTTTTTTTCAGATTATGGCTATACCAAGCTTACTTCCATTATTCAAATCTTGCCTTTTATTGAAATGAAATCAATTGAATTGGTTGAGTCTGGTTACCAGAGAACATAACCCTTCACCTCACCAAATTAAGAGTCACCCTCAAGTTTTCCATCTTATGAACTAATAAATATTTCTTTGAGCTTGCACTTCATAAACCACCATAGAATTGAAACATAATTGAAGGACAATTTTAGAGGATATACTCTCTTACTACATCTCAATTTTAACAAAGTTTTGAAATAGAATAATAAATGTCAATTAATCAAAATAATTTTAGGTTATTTTTAGCATAAGGGCAAAAGGAAACTTTTAGAAAGATTAATCATAAAAAGATAATATCCCTTCTAAAATTTAATGTTTTTATAACATTTACAGTTATTTTTTTTGGGGGGGGAAGAATCAGTCCTGTGTCTTTATTAAAGAGGGTTAGAAAGGGACCACACCTGGCAACCAAGGAATGAGGTACCAGCCAGGAAGGTGGGATGGGCTCAGGCTCTAGGGATCCAAGGGAAAACTGATGGCCTGGGAGGGCCCAAGGAGACCTTGTCCTGGCAGCAGCTGAGAAAGTGCCTAAGAGAAAGCTTTAGACACTACAGTCACAAGCTGGTTCTGCAGGCTGAGGGGCTGAGGCTGTGGATGCAAGATAGGTTGGGGTGGCCTGGAATCATCCTGAGGCCACCTTGTCTTGTATACCTAGATCATCCACTAGTCCTGATCCTGTTCGTTGCCTTCCATGTCCACCTCATTGACCTCTCCATCATCAGGTGACTCATTATAGTCATTCATCTCATCCATGTCCTGCATGTCCTCATCATCTTCTGAATCCTCTTCACTGTCCTCATCATCTTCATCATCCTCTTCTTCCTCATCGTCGTAGTGCTCTGAGGCTGGCTTGCCAATAGATACCAGGTTGTTGTCTTTCTCTGCGATGCTTTGGAGCCAGGCCTGATGCTGCTGTTCCTGCTGCTGCAGCTCTGTCTCCTCCACACAGGGTCGATCCAGATTAAACCACAGTGTCTCAGTCACACGAGGGAACAGTGAAGGGAACAAGGTGGACATGGCTCCTAAGCTGAGTTTGAGTCCTGGCTCCATCACTTACTAGATGTTTGACTTTGGCCAATACACTTAACCTCTCTGGGCCTCAGTTTCCTCATAGAGATCCGCATGCCTCAGCTCCCGAATGCTGGGATTAAAGGCGTACGCCAGCTACCACACTTGGCTCTACTCTAGTTCTAATTTGATTCACGCAGAACTAGTCACTGCCATTCCCTAGACCCAAGCTCCCCAGGCTCGTGTGACAGGCAACAGCCAACATTTACAGTTATTTAATACTTCCTAGATAACAATAACATTTTCCTAATTATAGATGCTGTTATGCTATTTCCCAGTACTTACATTACAAAAGTTCATTTTTTTCACTGTGTTAAGAAGACTATATTTTTCAGCATTTGGTCTGCTATAATATAATATGTTTGGTAATCTTTTAAAAATGATTTTGCAGAAATTTCACTGTAATACCACAGCCCCCATTATTTTTACTCAAACCTAATTATTTGGAAATATTTAGTCTAAACCAGCTCTGGTGCCTGAGTGTGTGTGTGTGTGTGTGTGTGTGTGTGTGTGTGTGTGTGTGTGTGTATGTCTTCCTCCTTGTCTTTCTATCTAAATTTCTATTTATCATTTCATCTAATATCTATTTATCTGTCTGTCTGTCTCTGTCTGACTGACTATCTATCTGTGTGTGTATATCTTCATAAAAGAAATATAAATATTTTCAAGTTGGGATGACAAAGAGGTTCAGTGTTTTTCCAAGTCCAACTATGAGATTCAAGTTTAAAAAGAAAACCAGGAATATGAATAACTAAACATTCCAATGCAAGTGAAGTCCTACTCATACACACTCTTTGGGCTCCAGCTTCTCCTACAGGGTGGTCTGAGAAGTTGTGCACTTCTCTGCCAGTAACAAGATTCCTGACTGGCCACAGAATCTCTGCCTCTTTCTTCTCCCACTCTTCCAAATGTGAGAGTATTGTGGAGAAAAATTCCAAAGTGTTGAGCTTCACTATTTTAATAGCATTATAGTTTAAGGGAGAAGTATCTCTTTAGAAAATATTTATCTTTATTAAGAGAATTAAATTATTTATGTCTTTAACTTTCCCATGGGGGACAAGGGATTCTCAGAGCACAACTTGTTAGGCCTGCAGAACATGGGCTTTAATGCTGGTAAATTGAATAAAAAATTCCTGGTAAAAGATATTCTAACATCAGGAATTATTTATTATATGTACATGGGTCTTTAACCACCAATAAAAAAATGAAAACAGAAAATTTCATTTGTATTAGAACACAAAGGACATTACCTATGAAGTAGAATATAGAAGACACAAAATACCAGGAACAGACTCCCTGTTCATCCTCTATTCCTGGCACTCCTCCCCTGCTCTTGTGGTCTCAAAAATGTCATTCTTAAATAAAATCAGGCTTCATTATAAAATGTCCGCAAAATTTACTAGCATTTAAAAAACTAAATGCTGGAGGAATAATGTTCTTTAAATATATTCTTGAAAATGCTTCTCTTCTCTGCTCCAAAAATAGGAAAAGATGAAGCAACTCTTACAATCCAAGTGTTGAAGACGAACAATAGTATTCAGAATAAGTGAAGTCTCAGTAAGTCATTGTTAAGAGAAGATGGCTTAGTCAATTTACCTTCTATCAAATTATAATCCTAAAGTATCAGTGCACAAGAAGTTAAAATACAGAATTGTGCTTAAAATAAGTGTGTCTTTGGGGCTGGAGAGATGGCTCAGCAGTTGAGAGCATTGACTATTCTTCCAGAGGTCCTGAGTTCGAGTCCCATCATCCACATGGCAGCTAATAACTATCTGTGATTCCAAGATCTGACACCCTTACACAGTTATACATGCAGGGAAAACACCAACTTGCATTAAACAAAATATTAAAAATGTGTGTCTTTCTGATAGCAAGTTGAAGACGTCTATAGAATTTATTAAATTACTTGTCTTCAAAACAAAACAATACATCAACAATAATAAGTAGCCAAATATTTGAGGGCTGACAGATTTCCACATTCCTCTAACTTGATGAAGAAATTATACCTTTTTTTTTCACTGAGATTTGAGGCTAAGCAACCCTGCAAAAGATAATTAAGAGGGAAGAGCACTTGCTTTCTCAGCTCCTTAGCAGCCTGAGCCTAGCAGAAATGCTGTCTTAATCGGTAGGCTCACAAACAAATCCACTTTAGTGTCAATAAAGTCAGTAATGATAGATTCCATCACTAAAGTATAACTGTGCAGTAATGGCCAGAAGAGTAGTGAAAGCACAGAGCATCTGAATGCGTTTTTTTTTTTTTTTTTTTTTTGTCATAGGTGAAGTCAAGGGTAACTGAGAGGACTGGCCTTTCCCCTCCGTTATTAACTGCAAATCACTCTTGTCATGTTAGAAAGCAGATTGTTTTTTCAAGTGTTAACTGCCATTACGTTTGGATCACATAACCTGACCTCATCCCAGGCAATGTAAATTCTATTTCCAATTAGTAAGGATGCTACCATAGAGATAAGGCTTGCCTGCCTGCTAAGTCTTTCTTAAAGCATCAGTTTAACCAGAAACATATTTTCTTTTGTACCCTGTACTGATGTTGCTTTGTATTCAGTTTATTTCATTGCTTCTCAAATTACTTTTTACGTTTAGGTATCTAGCTTTGCATGTACCTTCATCTAAAGAAGGCAGAGAATGAATTGCAGGACATTCTGGTTTGGGGGCGTGAATCTTATTAAGGTGGTTATTTGGGAAAGCAATAAGCCTTTTCTGTTTAGATTTCTCCTTGTTCCTCATTTCTGATTTGTATTTTGTTTGAGCTATGGCTTGCTGAGGCCGTGCTCACCTGATTCAACCTCTTTCTCTCTCTCTCTCTCTCTCTCTCTCTCTCTCTCTCTCTCTCTCTCTCTCTCTCTCTCTCTCTCTTCTTTCTACCCTAACAACAATTGTATTAGAAACATATGAACCATACTTTGGGTTTCTATGAATCTGTGATTGACATTTCCATAAAGTAAGTTTTCTAAGCACCATAGACTTTACTGAACACATATGCACTGAAGGGCTCATCCTTTTCTCTTTCCCCTAATGAATCAGAAACAACCTGACATCAAGGACCTACTATGTACTACTTATCATCTATATGGTGTGGAAACTTTCCCTTTTCTCTGAAGTCTCTAAGAGAGATCATGGCCTCTGTTTAATAGAAATTGACTTTCCCCAGGCTCCTGATCTACCATGCTTTCTTTATGTGGCTTTTAGTTTTCCCGTAATTTTCTAACTCCAAAGGATAGTCAGCTCCATTGTCCCTTTTGAATGTGCAATCTGTCATTTTACCACTTTTTTAAACCAATCAGCCAAAACCTGAATATCTAAGAAGAAAATTTTGAAAATTTTAGAAATAAGTCTATTTACAGTGAAATGAAAAATAATTCAAGTCACAGCAACAAAACAGCAAGTTTGAGTAGGTTTGAGTATTCAGTAGAAAGAACACTATGTGTTAGATACATGTAGATATTAACTAACACACTTAGAGGAAAGTCACTGTAGATCATACAGTTTATTCTAGTATTATGAATACTGAATTCCAGTACTGTGAAATATAGGAAGGGTTAAAATATCAAATAAAAATTATCTTACAGATTATAATTTATAGGGTTTGATGTTATTAATTGTTTTGCTACAGAGAAAAAATTCAATCCTCCATGAAATTTACAATAACTTGCATTTATAAAAAAATAAACATTGTAGTTAATCCGTTTTAGTTTCTTCATTTTTAAATCTCAGTTCATTGCCCTAAACTTTGAAGAGATTATCATTTTAGTAAAATAAATAACAACTTAACAAACTAAAATTTGTTTTGCAAATGAGGTTTAAGAACAGTTGTTTACATATAATCATAACAATTTATTAGAGTTACAAATAAATTTTCACTAAATTTATTTGTGATGTTATAAAACATCCACATTTAATATTTCCTTTACAAGCATATTTGAGCATACTAAATGAACTTATAATTATATCTTTTGTGAATGTTAAATAAACCAGATGATTTTCACTAGAATTTAGAGAGGAGAGTTATGGTAATAATCTAAGTTCCTTTTCTTACATCACTTCGTTGTTCAATTATTAATTTTCATGCATATACATAATCCATGTTTTTTTAGCCTTTGTGTGAATGCAGGTTAAGTGGATATCTGAACTGTAGTCTCTTCATGCTGCTTACTCCTGAGCTACTGTGTGAGCATAAGGATTCCAACATTATTATAAAGAAATATAGTTCGCTATCTACTTCAATATCCAGAATTAAAGAGTTTTCAATAGCAAATAAATAAGCACTCCCATCATCTTTCCAGATTGCTTTAAGATTTTTATTGCCAGCTTCAAAAAATATAATTAAATTATCCTATAGTTGATAATAAAGCCAATAAGTTTAAGATTTATATATTATCATTAAGATTATTTTAGAACATGCATGTGAAAAAGACCATGTTATTAAAAAAGATAGTTTTTAAAATTCCAGACAGTTGAGTCTCTAGTAGAGCATCTCTGCCTAAAAGACCTTTTGAAAGTTAAAAATCCAAGATGGGTTTTAAGTATGAAGATGAAGCCAACATGATTCAGCTTCATCGAAGGAAAGAGTGACAAGGCTGAGATATGATCTCTTTTCTAGAAAGTAAACATTAAGACTGTGAAGTGATTCAGGTGAGCTATTTGTCCTATACTGAAAAGACTGAAGAGTTTTTCAAATGACTCAAAACTCTATCTTAAGAAAGAAAACCATAACTTAAAGGTTATAGGAAGAAAAATATACTAAGTACAGGAGCAGCAATAAGTGTAAAGTTAAGTAACAATTCAAAAAATAAGAAGACTAAAGTTAGTAATTTGAAAATGATAAAGGAATTATGATAACAAACAAAATATAACTTAAATATTTACAGAATTAGAATTATACTTTGTTTAGTGAATATTTGTCTTAAGGCAAATAAATTTTACAATGTTTGTTGTTGGGTTCATTATTTTATTTGGCATATTTCTCATTGCAAAAGATAATTCTTTATATATTATTAGCAAAAAATTATCATTTAAGTATTTTTATATTTCCATTGAATAATTCATCTAGTCTTTAACAGTTTTTAACACAGAAAATTCTAATTTAATTATTTTCAAACTTCATCCTCAAATTATCTATATTTGATAAAAGGTTTGCATTTCAAATATTTTTCATAGTAATGGGTAGATAAAAACAGGATTTTCTTCAACACTTAATAGTGGGTATATATTTGCATGTGTGTGTGTATGTGTGTGTGTGTGTGTGCACATGTGCATCATGTATGTGTGTGAGTACATGGCATGGTGCTTATTTGGAGATGAGAAGAAACCCTCAGGTATCTGTCATCACCTTTTTTTCTTGTACGTGGCAGGATATTTTTTATTTGTCCCGGACCTGTACTAAACTAGACAGCAAAAGACTTCTAAGTACTCTCCTGCCCCTTCTTCCCTTGGGAAGAACTTCAGAGGTTACAGAACTTAGCTACCAGGTCTGTATTAGGCAGTTCTAGGGTTCCACATGTATACAAGGTGAATGATTTTACTGACAGACCTATCTATTTGTCTCATGTTCATTAGTTCTGTAACAGAGTGCTTTTCTAAGAATTATCTTACTGGTGTTAATAGTATTAAATTTTTCTTTGCTCAGATGTGAGAGTCCATAATGTTAGTATGACATAACTCTCTCAAAATTTCCTTTCTCTGCTGTTATTTATCAAGTTTATTACAAGCCATGATTTTATGTGGACTTAGGTTTTTGGTCTAGTACATCATTTTAAATATATATATTTAATATATATATATATGTATATATATTTGCTGTTCTAAATGTTTGCTTACTGATCTATCTTTAGGATTTTAATCTCATCTTATATCTAGTATCTTTCAATAAAGATAATCCAAGTAACTTACACGTAGTATAATGGTATAGAGTTAGAGCTATTACTATTTTCTACCATAGGTTTAAATTTTATTTTGTTTTTTAGTTTTGTTTAAGGTTTTGTAAAGTTTTAATTATTTTATTCCCACTAATATTTTAAAGTCATTTACTCTGACATTGTCACATGAGTTCACATATATTGTGATAATTACAAATAAATTTTCATCACTATATGAGTAAAACTTATTATTCCTTCATAACTCACAAGAATAATTAAATATATTGATTCAATTAGTTCTAGACCTAACCCAGAGCAAGCACAATAGTTACCTTCAAGAGAAACTATTAACTTTTGCTCATTCTTAGCTCTAAATCCTATGTACACATGTGTCTTCTCAGGATGTGTGGCTCTGTAGTCTATTTCTGTCATTTCAGACCTGTCCTAACAGATGTCTATGTAGTAGTAAGTTTCTGGCCTGTCTGGCCTGTGGCCCAGACCGCCTGTACCACAGAAACACACAGACGCTTATATTAACTTTATGCTGATTGACTTATAGCCCAGGCATATAACTTGCTAACTCTTAATTCTTAAACTAATCAATGATTCTTATCTTGTTCAGCCATGCTACTCAGTACCTTTCCTCAGAGCAACATGGTTGTTTTTATTACTCTGCATATGATGGTATCTCTCTTAGGTGTTGGCTTTTTGCACATGACACGTGAATGGAATCTCAACACCAGGAATACCATGCTAGAGTTTATTAGCAGGACAGCAGGTAGAGATGCACTGACAAAAGAGAGAGAAGAGGGGGATGGGCTTGTGTGAGCACTTTCTTTAAGAGAGCAGGTGGGCCTATGTTTGCATAGCCACACCCAGGGGAGTAGCTGCAACTCTGTTACATTTCAGGTGAAGGCAGGCCTTGGGAATGCTTACATTGGGGTCTCACTGACATCTCTCTGGCTCCTCTGCTCTGCTCTTTCTGTTCCTGGATTTTTCTTAGTCTGGCAGCTCTGTCCACACTTCCTAGCTGCCTTTGCCAATTAGTGTTGTTATTAAACTAGTATGCAAAACAATTATTTACAATGTAACAGAACATAGTCCCACTACAAGTCTATGCTTGCAACAAACCAAAATAAAGCACAATGCTACTGTCACATTCTGCAGCAATCACAGCTTGATTGTCACTATCTGGTGATGGATATAAGCCAAGCATCTGCTTGGGGGTCAGTAGGAGGAAGCCATAAATGCTGAAAATTCAGTTTTCTTTAATAAATATGTATGTACATATATAAATGTGATATACATGTATATACATATATTAACAAACGCACAGTATGTAAATATTTGTGTTACATATATTTGGTTAATATCTTTGTCTTATATAAATAAGATACCAAGTTATTTGACATGATTTAATGTACATGCATAAAATAACAATTTAAAAAAATATAATAAGCACACATACATATATAATTTAGTAAAATGGCTTTAAGTTATTAGAAAGTCAAAATTACTTATTTTGTACAAAATGACACATGAAAATGTCTATGTTATTGATGTTCAAGTAGCTGTTGCTCTACAGAAATGCCTGAGTGCACAATCCCTATAACCCTATTTTATCATCATTAGCCTACATAGCAATCTTTATTAGGAGAATGACATTAGGCATTGAGTTATGACTAAATAAATAAAAAATTCTTTTAAAATTTATTCTGGGTCTGCTATACAAAATAAAAGGTACATTATTGACATGGCTTATCTAAAAGTGCTAAAGCTAGAACTTTTGAATACATACATAATATTTTATGTTTTATCTGAGTCAAGACATGAGTGAATTTTTAATTAAAATTATCATTAAAGAAAGTAGCTAAATGCTATCTTCATGGTTGTCTTCAAAATATAAGAATTAATATCTATGTCATACACAGTTGAAATTTGTACACTATATCGGTTTATACTTGATAGAAACATATTTTGATGATATAAATTAAAATTGCATCTATCTTAAGGTCTTTGTTTTTTAATGTATGTTTAACCTTTCATTCACTGTGTATATATGTATGTGGATCTACATGTCAGAGGTCATTTGACAACTTTCAGAAGCCAGTTATCTCATTTTGTTGTATAGATTAGAGATAAAAATCACATCACAGGGGTTGTAGGATAAGCTTGTACCTGGACCCATACAGTTACTGTTTTATACTTACAATTTTTTTAAATTGTAGGAACACAAAGACCAAAATGTAATTTATAATTATGGTCATTTGCATCTATTTACATAAAAAATGGAAGTACCGACATCATGAATCTTTATTATCTCTTCTTATTTGATGATTTGGAGTTAATGTTTGAAAAGAAATGCTTAGAATTTTTATTAACAAGCCAAATATGGTAATGATCATATATTAGAAGAGAAAATTTCTTTTTTTGATTGTAAGCACATTACATCTTATAGTGGTTAAATTAAAAAGAGTAGAGGATATAAAATTGCTTTCAAAGTAGAGTTACATGTTTAAAATTATATTTTAATTATATAATTCTGTTTTTTGCATTCCCCTATACTTTAGTGAGAAGTTATATATTAAAAATACATAACCGCTAGAACTCTTGTTCACAGGGCAGACACATACCTGCCAAAGACCTAATAACTCAATATGAAAATTCAGGTGCAACTCTACAGAGAAGACATTTGATTTGAACATTAATTATATGTATAAATTTTCCCATAAAGAACATGAGAAAGCTAGTAGAGAATTCTTTAACAAGCAGGGCAAAATGAATGCAGAAAGTTATAGAGACAAGAACATTCATGATGTTTTATGGAATAAAAAGACATTTAGTATGATTTCTGCATATTATAGCCTAGGTACACAATGTACCCTAAAAGTATAGCTAAACAGGTAAAATATAATGAAGAACAAAAAGAAAGCACACACAGACATTATTATTTGACAATTTTTTTTCATGCTTTTTGTGCATGCAAATATCTTATTGAATAGAATGTGTTTTAAAAGATGTCTCTTAACTGTTAATCTAAGAATGTCCAAAATAGTAAAGTAGTAGACTTGGAAAGCCAGAAAGAGAGAATTGGAGAAACTGAAGCTATGAGATTATGACAAAGGTTTCACTCAGTGCAATCTCAGAGCATTAATTTATGTCTTAAGGGCAAGAGAAGATTGAGACACATGAAAAGTACAGTTGAGAACACTTGTTTACTTGCAATTGAACATTGTATTGCAGACCTTTAGTCAGATAAATTAACACTAGTTCAGTAGCCAAGAGACATGCTCATACAGACACATTTACAAATTCAGACATGTAAATATGTAATTAACTATATAAATTAGACTTATTAGAATGGCTTACAGGTTTTGGTTTGAGTAGTTCAATAATAGATATTTTCTAATGAAAAGGCCAAAATGTCATTGTTGTTTAGTACACAGAGATTGATGTCTCAGTAATCCCAATCTGATGCTGGAGTCAGAGGATTCCTAGAGAACTGCTGGTCTTACATCTGCTCTGGAATCCCCCCATAAAATAGGTTTTAATACCAAGGAAGGAATGCCTCAGCAGTAGGGTTGACGAACTTGCCAGGAAGAATGAGTGCAGCCAAATAAGAAACAAAAACTCCCTTACATTTTTATTATTATTTTATTTCTCTTTAGTTGGGCTGCCATTAGAAGTTGTGGCTCATATTTAGCATTTGTCTATCTCAAATGATTCAACTGAGAAAATTCCTCATAGGTGTGCCCAAAGACTTCACTATTTAGTTGGTTCTAGTTGTCATCACGTTGACAACTGAGGTTAGCTATCATAGATATCAATAAAACACTTTCTATCTAAAGATCAACTCACAGTATAAAAAAAAAAATCACAGAATTTTTCCTTTCAAAGAAGCTTACTTGATAGTATGAAGAAGCACTATAGTAAAAGAAGGGGATAACATTACACCAAGGACAGACCACACAATAATTTGAAAGATGGAAATGACTGCAGTTGAATGAACTAGAAGTGTTAAGACACAGGGAACAAAGAGAAGAGAATAAAGCAGAGAAATACCAAATAGCAAACCACTCAATTAAAATAATAATACTAAACTTTTCATAATACCCTAATCAACATGCCCTTTCCAAGAAATAATTTTCCTGAATATTACAGTTAAAAGAACTATTAAAGTATAACAAAGAGACCTGAAAGATAAATTTTATGAGATTCAATATATGCTAATTTGAAGTCTGGTTTGAATTCACTCATTCTATTCATTCTTCAGAGAAATTGAAATATTTCTTTGAGGAAAGTGTCCTGTCCCTAAGAGATCTGGACCAATAACAATGGACAGCACAGAATAGCATGTTCAGTACTGGCCTCTCTGAGAAAAGAAAATCTGAAAATGAAAGACTTTTCATTAAGAGATTTAGGGAAATAAACAGCTAATAAATAAAATGTCTCACAGCGAGAGTCTTTATGTTATCTCTGACAAAATGTGGTGCAGTATAATGAGAAATGACAAAAACAAATAAAAAACAGATGACAGCATCAGATATCACTTCTGTGAGGAACAGATGAATGGTTAAAAGCAACTCAGTGATATATGGAAGCATCTGTGGAACTTGAACTGCAAAGAAATGAGGACCAGGGCATGGTTTATGGTAAAGGATACATTTAGCTAATGCTTTGTGAATATACTTTGGGTGATGCCAGACTGAAGCCTGTAGACTTCAAAGTAGCTTACTGTACTCATTCCAACACAGAAAGAAGTAGCAGGAATAACCCAGAGGCATTATATTTGAAGAATAACTGTGAATACATATAACTAGAAAAACAATGAGATCTGAGATTGAAGTAGTGCATTTACACACATGAATGCACCTCTCAGTGCTAGGTTTATTATAGAGAAATAGAAGAAAGCCTGTGAAAATGAGAACAATTAAGAAGTAATCAAAAGATAGCTATAAAATTGTGAAAATGATAATTGGATTGACATATTTGCTGATTTGCAAAATAGAATTCAGAAGGCAATTATATAACATCTTAAAAGTTAAAATACCCTTCCTGACTCTTGGAATAGAAAACTATAGCAGACTAAACTCTTAATAATAATTACAATTTCTGAAACAAACAAACATATCTTGAAACATTCTTTCTTCAGAGTAGCAGTGAACACTGAACACTGGCAGAAATTGGAGGAGATGAAATAGATTGGAGAAGAAGCCAGCATTCTATCTCTCAGGGGGACAGTCTTCTATCTTTGCAGTTGAAAGTGTGTCCCTAAGGCCACATGAGTAGGCAACCCAAACAATCAGAAAACTTCAGAGTTCAACTTGAGGCATAGAAGGAAAATAAAGACAGGTAACAGGAGCTTATTATTAATTTATTAACTTGCTCACTTTTTTGATGAATACCTGAAAATAAAATGTATCAGATCTTCAAGTAAAGAGTGAAAAGATACTGTATATGAGAAAGTCTGAAAAACTCATCACAACCTGGATGTGGGACTGAAGCAAAGACCACACAGCAACTATTCCTACTGGATCCTCTACATGATTTGCTCAGTTTGATTTTTTTATACTACACTGGACAACCTTCTCAGAAAGGGCATTACCAAAAGTAGACTGGACACCTTATGTTCTCATCATTCACTGATACCACTGTGGTGACTATATTACTACACTTTCAATCAATATAACAAAGTAGCAATGTTTATTTCAACAACCAGTGTTGCTGTAAATGGACTGGCACTTTGGAGTCCATTCCCTGCAGAGGAGTGCCTAAACCAGCCTTGACGCTGGGATGAGAAAATCAGAACTGCCTGGAGTAGATGTACCATGCTGAGCTGTCCCACTGTTGGACTTCCTGCACTTTGGGGGGAGGGGATTGGGCATGAGGTTGGGGGAGGCTGAAGGCAGCCTGGGAAGGATTAGGGACAAGGAAGGATGGGTGAGGAGGGGGATACATGGAAAAAGATATCTTAAATAAATAAATAGATAGATAGATACTTAATTAATTAATAGAAAGTCCAAGTTGAAGGAATGGTTAAAAGTTGTGATGAACTCTTGCTGTTAGGTCATATCATGATACAGGTCTTCATTTAGCTTTACTCTGTGCACTATTTTTCTTTCTTGGCTTTGAGACAGAGTTTCATATAAACTAGGCTCAGTGTCCAAACTGCTTTAGCTTAGGATAACCTTGAATTTAGATTTTCTTGCCTGTATCCCCTGAGAACAAATATTTTTGTCTGACATGAGCCATCACATGTGGTCTATACAGTGCTATGAATCAAATCTAGAACCCCATGAATAATAACAACCCAATTATACCTCATATTTCTGTAGTGCTATTAAAAATGATTCCTATATTTGTACAACATACTCTGAAGAAATGTAGCATGAGTATTATTTAGGTTGCATATGTGAATAAATGACATCTTAAATGACAGGACAATTCAATAGTGAAAAGAAAAGTACTTAATCCGAAATGACTATGAGTATACTTATTTAACATATCTAAATATAAATAATATAGCTATTTATATCCAGTTAACTATCCAGGTTGCTATTTAGCCTCACAATAGTTTTTGTTATAAAATAATCAATTATTATTACACAATTATTATTAGATAATGAGCAATAATTCCTCTGTGTGTGTGGCTTTTTGCATGTGTGTGTATGTGTGTGTTGAAATGAGGTATCACCATGTATTCCAGCCTGAACTCAAGTTTATATTTCTGCTACTTCAGGTTCATCAGTATTGTAATTAGGAGTACACTTAGTTACTTTCCTTTTCTAATTTTCTTTATTTTGACCTCGCTTTATAAAATTTTTAGTAGTAGAAAACTAGTAATTCATTGTTTATTTCAAGTATAAAACATTAATGATATGACTTAATAAGTATCTTCAGGAATAGTGAGACAGGTCAGTGGTTAAAGCAGTGCTGTCCATCTGGACAACCTGAATTAAGTCCAACATAGTGGAAGCAAAGAATCAATTCCCACAAATTGTCTTCTGATATTCACATGTGTACAATGACACACATGCATACATACAAGAAAATAAATATAATTAATAGACTTCAAATATCTCCAAACACAATGATAACTGTGGTGTTACTTAATTTGGTGACAAATCACTTAAAAGCAAGAGAGACAATGTCTATTTAAATGTTGACATGCAAGTTGTTTTATATATTTTTTCCTTTAAAATTTTTTAACATACACACTACTGTTACCTCTCTCTCCTCTCTTTCCAGTCAGTCTCCAGCTTCACCCCACCCCATTCCACCATTTATTCCCCAGGATTCCCATGGTGAGTCAATTAAGTTTGTCATATCCAACTGAGGTAAAGCCAAGCCTATTCCCCAGGTATCAAGGCTGAACAAGGTGTTCCTCTGCAGGGAATGGGCTCCAAGAAGCTAGTACATGCACTAGTAGTAAATTCTAATCACACTGCCATGGACCTTACAAACTGTCCCTACCATATAACTGTCATCTACATTCAGAGGGCCTAGTTTAGGCTTTTGTAGGTTCCCCAGCTGTTTGTTTAGAGTCAGCAAGCTTCTAATAGCTCAAGTCATCAATCTCTGTGGGTTTCTACATCATGACCTCTATACCTTTGTTTTCATTAATTATTCCTTCCTCCATTTAATTGGACTGGGAGCTTAAACCAGTGCTTAGCTTTGGATCTCTGCATCTGCTTCCATCAGTTGCTTGAAAAAGATTCTATAATGACAATTAGAGTGGTGAACAATTTGATTATAGAAAGACATTAGTTTAGGCACCCTTTCCAAGATTGCTCAGTCTTAGTTGGGATCATCTTTGTGGGTTCTTTGGTAATTCTCTAGTATCAGGGCATTCTCTTATCCTTGAATCCGCCCTCTGTCAAGATATCCATTTTATTTTCTCCCATCTTTTTTTTTCCCCCAACTCAACATCTCTTTTCCTCATTTTTTTCTCTACTTCCCTTTCCCCTTTCCCACTATGGCCCCAATTTCATCAGGAGACCTTCTCTATTTACCCTTCCCAGGGTCATCCATGACTGTTTCTCTAAGATTCTTCCTTGTCACTTAGCTGCTCAAAAGTTGTGTATTCTAACCTAGTTATCCTTTGCTTCATGTCTAAATCCACTTCTGAGTGAGCTTATATTATGTTTGTCTTTCTACATCTGTGTTACCTTACTCAAGATGATTTTTTTCTAGTTCTATCCAATTGCCTGCAAATTAAAAAGTGTCATTTTTATTTTACTGCTGAGTAGTACTCCAGTATATAAATGAACGACAGCTTTTTAATTCATTTTTCAATTGAGAGGCATCTAGGCTGTTTCCAAATTCTGGCTATTACAAATAATGCTATGAACATACTTGAGCAAATGTCCTTGGTTTAAGAAAGTTCATCTTTAAGGTATATGCCAAAATGTAGTATTGCTTTATCGTTGGGTAGACTGATTACCAGCTTTCTGAGAAACTACTATATGGATTTTCCAAATTGGCTTTAAAAATTTACATTCTCACCAACAAAGGAGAAGTGTTCCCCTAATTCCACATCCGCTCCAGCAGGCTGTCATCTGTATTTTTGATCTTAGCAATTCTGAAAGTTATAAGATGGTATCTCAGAGGAGTTTTGATTTGCATTTCTTTGTTGACTATATATGTTGAGTTATTCTTTGTCTTTTAGCCATTTCAGATTCTTCTGTTGAGAATTCTTTATTTCTCTCTGTATCCATTTTTAATTTGGATTATTTGGATTTTTGAACTCTAGTTTCTTGTGTTCTTTATATATTTTAGTGATCAGCTCTTGGTCAGAAGGTGAAGATATTTTCCCATTCTGTAATATGTTGTTTTATCTTATTGATCATATTTTTGATGTGTTTTTTTGGTTTAAGGAGGTCACATTTGTTAATTCTGGCTCTCAGTGTTTGCGCTACTGGTTTTATATTTAGCAAGTGGTCTCTGGTGTCAATGTTAAAGGATATTTTCTACTTTCTTTTCTATCAGGTTTAATGTAGCTATTTTTATGTTATGGTTTTTGATCCACTTGGATTTGAGTTTTGTGAAGGGTGATAGACATGGATCTATTTGTGGTTTTCTACATGGCATCATTCAAGTATGCTAGCACACTTGTTAAAGATGCTTATTTTCCCATTGTACCTTGTTGGCTTATTTGTCAAAAATCAGTTATTCATAGGTGAATGGATTAATTTCAGGATCTTCAATTCAATTCCATTGACTTACATTTCTGTTTTTATCCTAATAACAATCTGTTTGGGGTGTTCATTTATTTATTTATTTACTGTAGCTGTGTAGAGCTTGAAGTCAGGCATGGTGATGCCTCCTGAAGTATTGAACAGCATTGTTTTGGCAATCCTTGGTTTTTGTTTCTCCACATAAAGTGAGTATTGTTCTTTAAGGTCTTTGAAAAATTTTATTGAGATTTTTATGGGGATTGCATTGAATCTGTAGATTGTTTTTGGTAAGATTGCCAGTTTTACTACGTTAATCTTACCTATCCAGGAGCATGTGAGATTTTTTGATATTCTGATATCTTCTTCAATTTCTTTCTTCAAAGACTTAATGTTCTTCTCATATAGGTTGTTCTTTGGTTAGAGTTACCCCATGATATTTGATGTTATTTGCAACTATTGTAAAGAATGATATTTCCATGTATTTTTATTCATTCTTTTTATCATTTGTGTATAGAAGAGCCATTGACATTTTTGAGGTAATGTTGTATCCTGCTACATTGCTGAAGGTGCTTAGAAGCAAAAAAAAAAAAAAAAAAAAATCAGCTACACAAGCTTTTAGCCTGACCAGTATTATAACAATGAAAATTCTGAGATTGGAGCATGGGAAGCCTTGAGTGAATATATAAAGAGCTGATGAAATCTCAGAGTTAATGTGTATTGTTGACATGGACACAGTCATGTCAAGAAGCAGTATTTCAGTTCCATGGAAAAACAGTAACACTTTCTCCATACAGGTGAGACCCAGAATGGCTACCTTTTCCTCAGGTACTAATGAGGATTCAAGAATGATTGACTAGAGCATGCAAAAACTAGGAACTGCTATTTATTATAACATGATGAGGTTTGCAGTTGTAGTGGTAGTTTAGCTCCTCATGACCCTAGCTTTCCTGTGTATGTGTTTCTATGTGTTTGTTCTCTTTCATCCCTCATAATCTATAGTCAGTTCTCCAGGTCCAAGCCAACCTGGGCTTAATAATGTTGAGTTTATTTTGTGTGTTGTGACATACTTTAAACTCTGCATATCATCTACTTAAGATTGGTGGCTTGCAAGCAGATCAATTCTTACACTGGGTACTTTGTCATATACTTCACTCTGAAGTGGTGATATTTGCACACTCCTTAAACTTAATGTCATTGTTTGCTTCATTCATTAGGAGCTATTTTAGTAAAATGTCTATATGTTTGTCTTATTAAAATATTTTTGTGCTGTGACTTCATCTTTTTTTGCCCACTGTCCATGTGTGCTTTAACTTGATTTACAAACATCATTGCTCTATATTATTTACAAATAAAAATATTTTAATGTGTGTTGAGTAAGTAGTTGAATTATTAGACAAAAGTTCCTCAAATTTTGTAGCTACTATCACATGCAATACAAAAACTTAATTATTTGGAACAAAAGTCATCATATATAACTCAGTGTATTTTCATTAACAATGAACAAAGCTTTGAAATTATGAAAATGCACAATGATAGAGGGTCCATTTTCTAATGTTGAACTTGTCATCAAATTAATAATATTCTACAATGAAGACATAACATTTTGAAATTGAGCTTTTAAACAAACTTCAAGATAATTTATTAATAAATATCAAAGTGTGTGGCATTTTGCATTTTATTATTAAAATAATATTATACTAAAGAGCCTATTCATTGGTTTGAGCTTCTCACATGAAATTTACATCATAAAAAATGTTCTGAGGAAAAGCCATAGTGTAACAATGTTTTTAAAAGCCAAATAAGGCAAATGTGATATTGTCTTTAACTCAAAATGCAAATTGAATGTACCAGAGTATTCTCTTGCATAGAAATATGCACAACAAATATGCAATGTGGTTCTATATCCATGCCAAAAGTCAAAGGGAGAGAGACAGAAAGCAGATAAAGTCATATAGAGATTTTATCTCATTCAGTGATATTTCAGTTTGGTTCTTCAAAATGTATTGTAGTCTGCTGTCTCTAGCATTTGGCAAGCTACCTGAGTATCCTAAATAGTTACTGGGAATTCTTGATATTTCTAGTATTAAAGGTTATAGGTGTTTCTCAGTCTCCTAAATAAAAATTCTGGTTTTTTTTGACATGGCTAAATATAAGGATAGAAGTTTAATACTTAAAGTAGATGTTTCTAATACAATAATGGGGAGGTGGAGGTTGTTCGAATTTGGGGTAGGAAAAGAAAAGTATATTCAAGAGAGTGGTAAACACAGACATCCTTTTCAAATAAAGGGTCTTAAGTAACACTGGCCATACAGTGTAGAAAATCTTACTGACAAAGAATCTCACTCATAGGAAGAATAAGTAGGTATTTATTCTTAAATGTTCTGATAAAAAGAGAGATTCTTCTCTATGAGGAAGCAAGCTTACTAAACTCCTTTACATAGCAGGAATCACAGAAATGCTACACAGGAAAATGGGGCTTGGCTAATATGTGCCTGCTGTCAAGCTGCCTTGGACTCTAGGCAAAAATCGGAGTACATGTGTCCTCACATTAACAGCAATTCTGCTTAGAACCAGGTAACCTTGGTTACCTAAAATTTCAAGATTTTCTAATAATGCTAAACGGTATATTACTATTATATAAAGTTTTAATAAATAATACATGGTGTAAAAAAAAACTTAATTTGGGAGAACCCCAAAGAAGAGATGAGTTCCCCTCCCACCAAACAGCCAGCCAGGCCAGATAGGATAGCTTCCAATTCTGGACAAAGGGGCATTCAATATGCCCCTCAAGCCATCTCAGCTCCAGCTGCAGACAAGCAAACAGGACCCGTGTGTGCAAACCTGACCATCCACACCACCCATCCTCCATCATACCTTATGTCCCACAAACCTCAATACATTTTCCAAAATCACCCATCACTCCAACCTCTACTCTTATCTGAGACACAGCCTCTGGACAACCCAAGAAGAACAAACACCACTGCCTTCAAGTTTTACAAAAGCTCCAGTTGCAGCAAGAGCCCCTAGTATACCAAAAACAGCTACCTGAAACACAGATAACACTTTCATTGATGACTGGATGAGATGGGTAGAAACCAGTAGAAAAAAAAATCATTCAACGACAGAGAAAAACAATATGACACAACTAAAACATACTTGTTCAACAACAAAGTATGAACATTCTAATATAAAAAAAGCAAAAGAATATGATCTTAAAATAGCTCTATAAAATTGATAGATACCTTTAAAAAGAAAGTTTAAAAAAAACTATTTTTCTCAAGGAAACAGAGGAAAAGACAAGCAAAAAATGGGAAGAAAAAATTAAACTTCTTTTTTTAAAAAAAAGATTAGAGAACCAAGAAAAAGCAAGAAAGCAGATGATGGAATCAATGTAAGACTGAAAACCTAAAATGAAGCAATAAAGAAAACACAGAGGGAAGGCTGAAAATAGAAAATTGGAAGAAATAAACAGGAACTAGAAATGTAGCCATAACTAATGGCATGCAAGAAATGGAAGAAAGAATCTCTGGTATAAAAGATTTGGTAACGGAAATAGATATGTGAGTTGAAGAAAACTCTAAAGCAAAGAAAAAAAAAAGTCATAACACAAAATGTCAAGAAAATAAGGGACAACATGAAAAGACCGCACCTAAGAAAAAGAGGAATAGAAGGAGAATAATATCAGTACAAAGGTAAAATTATATTTTAGAAATTATAGAAGAAAACTTTATTTTTTAACCTAAAAGAGGAAATGCCTATGAAGATACAAGAAGCTTACAGAACACCAAACAGACTAGATCCCCCCAAAATGTCTGCATCCCACATAATAATCAAAACACTAACATACATAATAAAGAAAAAAATAAAAGCTACAAAAGAAAAGGGCCATTATAAAGGCAAACCCATTAGAATAATACACAACTTCTCAATGGGGACTATATAAACTAGAAGCTCCTGGGCAGATGTTATAAGCATAGTAAGAGACTATGGATGCCAGCCCAGAATACTATATTCAGCAAAACTTTCACTCACCATAGACAGAATAAACAAGATGTTTCATGACAAAACCAAATTTAAACAATACTTATATACAAACTAAGTCCTACAGAAAGCACTAGAAAGAAAACTTCAACCTAACTAAGCTAGATGCACTCAGTAAGCCACATGCAATAAATAATAATAGAAACAACCCCTATAAAAATGAAACATACATGCACACACACACTACCACCAAAAATAACAGAATTTATCTATCACTGTTTATTAATATCCCTTAATATCAATGGACTCAATTCATCTATAAAAAGACACAGGCTAACACAATAAATATGAAAACAGAGTCCATTCTACTACATATAAAAAACACACCTCTATTTCAAAGAAAGACACAGGCTATGAATAAGGTGTTGGGAAAAGACATTTCAATCAAATGGACTCAATAAACAAGCTAGTATAGCTATCCTAATATCTAACAAAATACACTTCACACTAAATTCAATCAAAGGAATCAAGAAGGTTATTACTTATTCATCTCAGGAAAAATTCATAAAGAAGAAATCTCAATTCTGAACATATATGCTCCCAATACAAGGGTGTCCACATATGCAAAAGAAACATTACTAAACTTAAACCTTAGTCAAACCCCATACACTAACAGTGGGAAATATCAATATCAAATTGTCTCCAATAAATAGATCTTCCTGAACTTGAACAAAGAAATAAGGGAGCTAATCTATATTATGACTCAAATGGGTTTAACAGATATATACAGAATATTCCATACAAAACACCAAAAATATACATTCTTCTCAGCAATCCATGAAACTCTCTAAAACTGACCATATACTTTGTCATAAAACAAATATGAATAAGTACAAAAAAGGAGAATAACCCTTTGAATCATATCAGATCACCATGGACTAAAGTTAGAGTTTAACAATAACAAAACCACAAAAAGCCTACAAACACACGGAACTGAACATATCTCAGCTAAACCATATCAAGGTTAAGGAGTAAGTAAAGACAAATTAAAGACTTTCTAAAATGTAATGAAAATAAATCCAAATCATACCAAGCTTACAAGACACAATGAAAGCAGTACTCAAAGGAAAGTTTATAGTACTAAGTGACCACGTAAAAAAATTGGAGGAATCTCACACAAGAGACTTAACAGAACAGCTGAAAGTTCTAGAAAAAATAAAAGCAAACTCAAGCAGAAGAATTTGACTGCAGAAAACAATCAAAAGCAGGGCTAAACTTAATAAAATTGAAACAAAGCAAACGACACAAAGAATCAATGAAACAAAGAGTTGGTTCTTTGAAAAAGTCAACAAGATAGACAAATCCTTTTCTAAACTAACTAAAAGGCAGAGAGAGAATATGCAAACTAACAAAATCAGAAATGAAAATTGGGACATAACAACAGAATCATTTCATTAGAGAATCATTAGAGCATACTCCAAAAATTTGTACTTTACAAAATTAAAAAATAAGGAACTGAAAGAAATGGACATCTTCCTGGACAGGTACCACTTACTAAAATTAAATCAAGAGCAGAAAAAACGACCTAAATAGATCTATAGCCCACAAGGAAGTTGAAGCTGTTATTAAAAGCCTCACAAGCAAATAAAGCCCGGGCCCAGATGGCTTCAGTTCAAATTTGTACCAGAATTTTAAAAAAGAACTAAAGCCAATACTCCTGAAATTGTTCCAGACAATAGAAGCAGAGGGAACATTGTCAAATTCTTTTCATGAGGCTATAGTTTCCCTGATACATAAACTACACAAAGGTGCAATAAAAAAGAAACTTACAGACAAATTTCCCTCATTGATGGTAAAATACTCAATAAAATACTGGCAAAGTTAATTCAAGAACATAGCAAAAAAAAAAGTAAAACAAATCATCAAACATGATTAAGTAGACTTTATACCAGAGATGCAAGGGTGGTTCAACAAACTGTGGTACATCTACACAATGGAATACTACGCAGCACAAGGAAAAATGATATCCTAAAATTCACAGGCAAATGGATGGATTTGGAGAATATCCTCCTGAGCGAGGTATCACAATCTCAGAGAGATAAGCAGGGGATGTACTCACTCACTAGTGGTCTATAAACAAACAAACAAGAAAAAAAAAAAGAACTCAATGGTAACACTTCTGTGTTGGAATATGTATTGTAGAAAAACATAGCTCTGTGTTTCCCAGGCAACATTCACTCAAAATTGTCTCC